>VWPU01018733.1:0-42996 GCA_013398955.1 Callaeas wilsoni | reverse complement strand
TCCGCCACCGGCAGGGGGCGGGTGCGCCCTCCGCGCCTTCCTCCGGCTGCGCAGCGGCGGCGGCTCCGCTCGGTTCCTGCTCGGGCCGGGGCAGCCTGCGCGGCGCGGCCGCCGAGGGGAAGCTGCGCGACGTGTCCGCGCCCTGCAGCCCCGGTAGGTGCTCGCGTTGTCCGCGGGGCTGCGCGGGGGCCGGCCCTTGCCCGTCTCCCGCCGGGCATCCTGCCGCCGGCTCCGCCGCCCGGGCGAGCATCGCTCTCCTCTGCGCGGGGCAGCCGCTGGCCGCCAGCCCCTGCCTCCGCTGCTGGCTTCCCCCGGCGGTGCCCCTTCCCCGGGCCGCCTGGCCCTTCCCCCATTCCCCCCCGCTCCGGGAGGGGTGAGGCGGGCCGGAGCCGCGGGTCAGAGCGGGGCGGTGCGCTGGGCGGGGGTCTCCGTCCCGTCCTCCGTCGGCCCGGCGAGGAGGTCAGGGCCAGCCTGGAGGCGGCGGTGGGGCAGGGAGCGAGCGCCCGGAGCTGCCGGCGGTGGCCGCGCGGGAGGAGGAGGAGGAGGCGCCGGGTGGCGGCGGTCGGGCCGCCAGAACGCCCCGGTCCAGGGAAAGGAACGAAACGCTGGCAGCGTGGCAGCCCCTTCCTGCTGAAACAAAGTCAGCTCGGTGAAAACGAGGTGGTGGTGCTGCTCGGAGGTGGTGTTCCCTTGGCTTTCTCTGTGGAGTACGGGGTCGCGGACGCTGTTGGCACATGGGTTGGAGGGCTCCGTTCTTGTTTAACTAAAACGCTAAATGCATCGTTACAGAGAGCAGCCGTGAATGCCTAAGGAAGTTAAATGTGCTGGTTGCAGAGAGATACCTGCCGAAGCAGCCTATGTGCCTTTGGTCACTGGCCTCTGAGTTGCTGAAGTAGGAAAACATATAGAAGTTACGTTTTTTTTTTTTTCCCTCTTAGGTAAATGCTACCATATGCTAAGCCACGTGTTTGGCTGCTGTATAACTCACCTGACTTGCTTATCTTCCCATTTTCTCACATTTAAAAGAGGTTAGATGACAAGGTAGTAACTCCAGACTTGGGTGAAGATCTTTGCATATACCAGTTATTTTTAATATTCTGCTTGGCCTATTATGCTGCACAGACTTGGAGCCCGTGGTGGCTCTTTGCTGGTGAACCCAGCTGACTGCTCCTCTCTTTTAACAAAGTATTTATTTGATACTAATTAGGGAGTTATTTTGAAAAAGAATCAAAACCACAAACCCGCACCAGAAATGGCTACTTAATGACTTGCATGTTGTTTTCTTGTTTTTAAAGCTTTCGAAACTTCTCAAAGTATGAGTGTCTTCATTAGCACATATTTTCCCTCAGGGTTTCTTTTAAGTATGAAGAAATCGTTTTTAACTGTTGATTTGCATAGTTGTTTGTGTGGCAAGACAAGTTTTGTGACTTGCTTTAGGCTTGCAGGTAGGCTCTTCACAAGCTAATAGCTTGCTCCTGTCATGTAATAGCATCTAATCACTTCAGGATGCAGGAAGCACCTGTTTGTTGCAGGCCATGGTTTCCCTCGCTTTGCAAAAGTTCTGCTCACCCAGTAAGAGTGCAGAGTAAGTAGATAATAATAGCTGCTTCACGGAACCACGAGTTCCTGCCCAGCCTCTCTTAAGTGCAGCCCGAGTGCTTCAGGGCATACGAACTCTCCAACTCTCCATAGAATCGTTTGGGTTGGAAGGGGCCTTAAAGACAATCTGTTTCCAGCCGCCCTGCCATGGGCAGAGACACCTTCCACTAGACCAGGTTGCTTAAAGCCCCATCCAAACCTGGCCTTGAGTGCTTCCAGGGATGGGTTACCTACCACCTCTCTGGCAAACTTGTGTCGATGTCTAATCACCATGCCAATACCAACCTCTGAGGCACACCACTTGTCACTGCTCTAGTCCCTTGGACATTGGGGCGCTGACTACAACTCTTTGAGTGCAACCATCCAGTGGCCACCCACATTTAATGAGAACTCTTAGTGCTTATAGAAGAGAGGGATAATGTAAACAGAGTTTAAAATTTTAGTAGAACTTTTGAAAATTAATATTTAAAAAGTCAATTCCTGAATGTTTCATTTTCAGGTTTTTTGGGGAAAATACTAACATGCAGGAAACAGATTTTTAATTTTTTTTAATAATATCATAAGATGGATTGGTACTGTGCAAAAATACCTGTCTGCTTACAGATTATATTGTAGCCTAAAGGTTAGGTGTCCATAAAATGAATCCACAGCAGACACAGAGAACTTATTCCTAAGGATTTAAATTGATCAAAGAGAATTAGTTATTCAAATAGAACTTAGGTTCTGGTTTTTAAACCTGTAGTTCCAGTGAAGTCAGGGGATTGACATGTGAGTGTAATGGCTGCAGGTCTTTCTACGTATATTGGTAATCAATATGTCCATGAGTCATTATATAAGTAATATGTATGTTCAGTTCTGAGTTTTTCAATAAAATTTGCTGAAAAAATTTGTCTAGGACTTGAGGCATAATTATTGTAAACCTCTATGTTCTACCTGCCAATGGCCAGCTGCATAGCCCTGTGACAATTGTTTTGCTGTCAGCACTACTGGAATTATTGTAGTTGTTTTGCAGTTTGGAAGGATCTGTCTGAGAAGTCTCACATTGGTCTGAAACCAATATTGTACATAAATTCTCAGAAAAAATGGAATTTGCATTAGTGTCAGAAATCTGATAGTTTTGCAGTGAGATCATGACATGGGTGAGCAAAACTAGCAGCCCGATGCTGCTGCACTTTGCCTCTCGACACCCTTGAAAGTTGTCCTCTACTCTAAGTTATATTCTCTTTTGCTACAATAAGTTTCCTTAGTGAGCAAAATCACATGAGCTGGAGCAGCCTGACAGGTGAGCTCACCTATCTCATCAGTTTTCATGCTTCCTAATAGTACATATGCCTGAGGTCTCGTGGCATGAGAGCACGACAGAAGGGTGATAAGGAAGTAACTTTAAACTGGTATTGCTGCTTGAGATCTCATTTCCTAGCATTTCTTAGATTAAGCATCTGTAACCTATAAATAGGTGCTCCTGGCTTCCTGCTTCATCATCTAAAATTCTGTGTCTAACCATGAATCCAAGCATATCCTTCTCATACTTTTGTTAAGGGTATATGCATCCTGAGAGGACTTTAGGATTTTTTTGTTAAATAAATATTTTTCTGGGTAATTTGTAGCTCTAATGCCACCGTGTAATTTGTTTCCATCTACTTGTGTCTCAGTGTTATCCACAAATTTAAAAATCTTATCCTTCTTCAGTAGTTCACTGACATTTATATTAAGTGGTGGATGACTATATTAAATGATATTTCACCTATGGTCCTGAAAATCAATCACACTAAAATTTTCACAGGGCATTAACAATAGTTACTCTTTTGGAATTGTTCAACTATTTTTGCTCCCCATATACATTACTGTATTTTTATAATACAAAAATAGTTTGTATCTTCATTTGCAGACTGAGCAGCACCATAGCATTTTCCACCCTTGGCCTCACATACCCTCAATGCCAAGTGAATGTGGAACAGACTTCCTGGAAAAGAGGAGAAACTTTGTAAGACTATCAGGACAGAGGGAGCTGCTGGAGTAAACTTTGCTCTGCATTTAGTGTGATTGTTGAGTCAGTATTACTGGCAGAAAGTTGCACAATATGTTTATATGTACAAACACGTGCTAGTTCTCATGACAGTCCAGTTAAAATCTTAACACTGAAATACATGACAGTCTCCCCTATTCATTAGACTTGCTCTGTTGTGACTGGCTGGCTTCCTTCCCTTCTCCCACCCTCTCTCCAGCTGTCTTTTGTCTGAGGAGAAAGTAACCATCTCCTAGTAGCAAAGATTTTTTATTTTATTTTTTATTTTGATCTGTTTTGGTATCACCAGTTAGTTGAGTCATCATTTCACAAATGTTTAAGCTAGTGTTTGCTAGTATTGTTGCTGCTAGAAAGCTGCTGACCTGCTCCCAGAGACTTAATTCTGCTTTTGAATCAGCTTTGATACTCTTGCACTTTCTAGGGGAGGTGGCTGATGGAACTGCTATGGCTGCTTGTGTGCTTGCTGGTCAGATGAATATCAGTGACACATGAATGGTTTTGGAACTGCATTTGAGTTGATTCAGGCAGAAGTTTATTAAAGGAGTTCCTGTAACAATTAGAGAATTTCTCTTAGAACAGCATGATCCAGAGGGGATCACATCAGGAGTTGTTAGAGTATGCAGTGGTTGCATATCAGCATCTTCATGTCAGCTGTGATTGAAGTCCCAGTGGTAAGGTCACTGTAATAAGCACCTTTCTGTCACTAAAGGATGCTGTTCCTCCAGGGGGTTTATATGTTCCTAATGTGGTAAATTTCTACATAGGTAATGACATACAGTAAATTGCTATGCAGCATAATTTTAGATTTCCCCACCCATGATGATGCTTAGATTATAATATCTCAAAGCATAGAAAATGTCTGTGTGGGATTTTAGTTAGTGGATGTATACCAGTTGTTAACTAAATATTAAAGTGTACAAATTATGTAAATATATAATATCTAAAAAGAATACATTGTCCCTAGATTTTTTTTTTTCCTGTGGAATCATTCCTCTCAGATCTGGCTTACGGTTTTGGTAGTGGTTGCTGTAAGATTGCACCTAGCCACAATGTAGGTTGTGGATCTTTGTTTTGATATCTTCATGCTCAGAAACCAGTTTCTAGACAGGTTTTGGGGCTGTCTTAAGTGTCTTCAGTAGGAAGAAGTGAGTCACTCTAGAGCTGTTAAGAATAATGTCACTGACTGACTTCCTCTCCGTTCTCAAGCATCTTTCACCTCATCACTCACAAGTGATGGCCTGTCCGGTGCTACTATGGACCGGTAGCAATGACTTGCCGGCACGGCACGACAGAAGCACTTTGGTTCTGGGTGCCTCATGCACGTGGAGGTTATCAGCAGCAGTCTCATATATGCAGCGTGATCCCATTAGCAGTATCCTGTAGGCATAGCATGGCCCTTCTGTGTGTTGAGCCTGCTGCTACCTTTCTTCCCAGAGCTGATGTGCAGTGCTTTCTCTGCTGGGTGCTCTGCTCAGCCAGTGACATGCTCTTTTAATCCTGCAGAGGTCCAAAACCTATCCAAATGCTACCTCACATGGGAGATGAGTCGATGACAAGAGGCTCTGCAGTGGAGCATGGATTTCAGTGTCCCTTAGAACAAGAGGAACTAGAGATACCAACAGTGCTGTGAGCAGTGACTGTCACTGGGGAGTACTTTCCTCCAGCTTCCCAGTGGGATCAGTGTGCTACTGAGCAAAGGTTAAAACTCCTCTCCAACATGCAGCCTCAGATCATGCTGAGCTTTTGTTAAAGAAGCTTAATTGCTTGGTAGGTAGTATAGATAGGGGTTTTTTTCCAACAGTGTATGGAAATACCCCTTGTTACTATTAGTGGTCTTAATCCTCTCTGCCTTGCAAAGTATATACAAACTCCATGGCTTGTCCTGTTTGTAGTCTTGGGACTACATCTCTGGGATGTACTACAACTCATCTCTGGGATGAGGTTGGTGTGGTGGTCTGTGCAGTAAATGAATCTCATTCAAAGGTGATCATGTCATTCTGACACCTTAAAGCTACTATCCAGAGTCTTATTGTGGTTGGAGAGAATAGTGTGGAGAAGCTGATCGGTTTTCCTGCAATAAACCTGGAACTATAGAGGAAGGATTTGTAACACTCCTTTCCTCTTCTCCTTGCTTGCCTGATAAATTTATTTAAAATGGGCCACAGATTAAAATGATGTTCCATAACCATACCATCAAGTAAATTTATGCCGTGGTTGTATATGATTTTATCAAGTCCTCAGTACATGAGAAACATGGAGCTCCTGGAGCATGTCCAGCAGTGACAGTTAAGGCATGGAGTATCTTTCTTTCAAGGAAAGGCTGAGAGAACTGGGTCCGTTCAGCCTTGAGCAGAGGTGGCTGGGAGGGGACCTCATCAATGTCTGTCAGTATCTGAAGGAAGAGTGTCAAGAGGATGGAGCCAGGCTCTGCTCAGTGGGGCCAAGCAATAGGACGAGGCAACGGGCAGCAATTGATGCATGGGAAGTTCCACCTGAATAGAGTTCTTTTGAGGAAAAACTTCTTTTCTGTGCAGTGACCGTGCACTGGAACAGGTTGCCCAGAGAGGCTGTGGAGTGTCCCTCACTTGAGATACTCCAGAACCATCTGGACACAATCCTGTGCCACGTGCTCTGGGATGGCCCTGCTTGAGGAGGGAGGGTGGACCAGATGACCCACTGGGGTCCCTTCCAACCGGACCCATTCTGTGATTCTGTGAAATGGCCGTAGTTACATATGCGTTTATTGTCCTTCAGGCACAAATCCTTTGGTATGGTAGTTCTGTTGAGAATTGCTCAGGATAATATTGCTTGATAGTGATGCAATATTCCAGTAAGAGGCTTGGTATTTTTTATTGGTATAAAGATATGAATGCTCTTGTATATTTGAAACATCTACTAGATTCTGGCAACACCTTCAAGTGAGACCTGGTAATCTCACAGATAAATGTGTTGCAAAGCTTTATTTACTTCCTCTTGTGGAAAAACTGAACAGACTTTGGTGTCTCATGAAATCAAGGTCGTAATTTGTTTCTTAAAAGTATGACAGAAAATAAATAATTAGTTTTGAACTTTTGAACAGGTGGTAATTACAGGAGTGTTTCAGTTACAAAATAGTTTGAAGTACCTCATTCTCTTAAATCTTTATTGTGAGATTTGTGTAGTTTGCTGTGATGAAGTGGGGAAGTAAGTTGATGAATGAGGTTCAGCAATTTGTCCTTGAGGATTTTATCTATCTGAACTTTAATTTGTGATATTATCCAACTCCATAAAACAGAGCTAAGATTCTCTTCAGTAGGTATGTCAGCAGCAATGGTACGATTTACTTTATCACATATAAATAGTGTGGGTTTTAGGGACCATAAATCACATTCTTAACTATATGGACCAGTAAATTTTTATAATAATTGAGAAGAGTCTTCAAAGTATCCATTGAGTGCTTATAAGGCTAAATTTTTTTGTTGTTATTGATTGATTGTGTTGCCTTTTTTTCTTAGATTGGTTTGGTTTTGTTGTTTTAATTGCAAAAGGAATGTAGATTGAGTTTCATTCTCTGTGGAAAGAATGAATGCCTTAGTACTTTTATCTCAGCTTCTCGGGATTCAGAAAAATTTTTCAGTGTTTGAGATTGGCTAAGTTTGTGTGTTGCCTAAGGTGAAAGTACTGGCTTGATGCCACTAGCAAAAGCTTGCATGGCCAGTGATTTGACATGCCATTTTGTCACTAAGGAGAAAAGAAAATATGTATTCCTGAGTCTCTAAATCGTTCTGTGTGGACAAACCCTTTCCCTATGTGGAGTTCTGCCAGAACCTCAAAGAATTTGTAGGGATGTAGGAGTGCTGCCTGTAGGGAGAAGCTACTAGGGTCATAGCCTGTGTTTCCAGAAGACAAAAATGGTGCATGATTATACAATAAAAATGAGTTATACTATTTACTTTTTAAAGATATTATTCTTTTCTATTTGTGTCCTTCACTAATTTCAAATTAAATTAATTTTGTAAACATATTGGAGAAACTATTTGTAGCCTAGCAGAAAAGTAAGCAATCATCTGGATAAGAAAATGCGTCCTGCATTTGAATAAAATAGTCTTGAATGATTTTGAATGTCTCAGCTCTTTTGTCTGTGGCATATAATTCAGTTGGCACAACCACTGGTTTGAAACCAGAAATCGCATAAGAATAGCAAATGCTGTCCTTGATATATCTAATTCACTGTGTAATATTGAGTAAAAAAACACTGCTCTGAACTGCTTGAACACAACACACTGAAATATCTTATCAACAGAGGCTGGATTAAACACAATGTTGTTTCATTGATTATATTTTACCAGATATGAAAAGCTAATTTTTTTTGTTTGTTTAGAGGATTTTTTGCTGTTCTCTGACAGGAATAAAATGCATCTGCTAATCATTAAGGAATGCAGTTTGTGCTAAAAAAAACCCAAAACCAAAAGACAGTGCCCTAATCTACTGAAGTCTTGGAAGTAAAAATAAAATCTCAAGTATTTTTGGTTTTGTTTTTGGGTTTTGGTTGGTTGGTTTTGTTGTTTTGGTTTTTTTTTCTACTGTTGTTTAATTCTAGTACAGTGTCTGCTATTCATATTAACAAATAGCAGATATACACAAAACCAGGTATAACATTATTTGACCTTGCTAGAAAGTATACAGACACTTAAGTCCTGGTCTGGGGAAAAATTTTCCCCCTAAACTGAATGCAAAGCATCTCAGGCTGCCACAGATTTAATATTACATAACCTGGGTACAGATTTGCATATAATAGTATAGAAATGTGGGCTTAATACTGAAGGGGACATTAGCTCACACCTTGTAGCCTATCTGTGTTAAGAAAAACTGTCTGTTTTTCCAGACTTTTATGATGATTTGCAGCCTCCTTTTGTTTTTTCTTTACACTTGTAACTGTAAGGTTGTTTTTCTTCAATATTAGGTAAAATAGGTAAGTAGCAGCCAGGGAGTACTGAGAATGATTCTTCTCAGCATTTTTCTTTTTAATTATAAAAATATATATTTAAAGTAATAATGTATTTAATATACATTTTAGATTTGTTATAAATAATAGCATTTTTTAAAAAATAAATATATTTCTAAAAAATTTTGAAATTACACCTTGAAGATAAGAGATAAAGATGTCTGATCCTGACTTCCGTCTTTCACAGGTCCTTGCAAAGCAGACTCGATTTTTTTATCCCTTAGTTGGTTTATTTAGGTCATGTAATTCTTATCTGGATTCTTCCATTTGGGGATTATGCATTAAGAGAGACTTAGGAAAAAACTGCACATGGGTCTCAGTTAAAAGTCAAGATAGCACATAGAGCAAGGTATTTTTTGTTTATTTAGGCAGAGCAGAGGAATTGCTTTTTTTTCCATACACAGCAGTCCTATCAGTGCAGTTCACAACAAACAGTTACACTTTTGTGGCAGTATGACATTATTGACCCCAATATTAGAGAGCTGCTATAATATCTTTTTTCATTTCTGCTGCTTGTTTTGCTGCACTTGATGTCCATTTTGGAGTGTATTACTTTCTGTTTTATTAAGTATCGCTGTTGATTTTGGGACCTCTTCCTAATCAGCTAAGGTCAGAATTCAAAATTATCTTGACCTCCTAAATTCTTGCCTCTTGTCTTTGCTTGTTTTTGCGTGCCTATTTTGTAAGCATAATCCACTCATGTTATCAAGTTGCTAATGGAAGTACTATCATCCTGGGAATGAAATAGACTAATCTACATGTTTCATTATCATCCTTCAAAACATTAATTACAATTGTATTTGAAACCCCTTTTAAACCAAAGTTTTTGACAAGTGGCCACACCTTTCTGCACAGTAAGTAAGGCAGAGGCTGGGCTCCTGTCTTTGTGACGTGTGTCCCATGGCACCATCTCTGGACAAGTGTTGAGAAAAGCCTGATAAAGAATTAACCAAATTGAATTGCATTCAGCTTGGGACTGAAATCTGCACTTCATTCAGTGTTATGTCAGTGAGGCAGTATTAGTAGGAACTGTTAATTTGTCAATTATCTCAATGCAGTTTCCTCTAGCACAATGATTCTAGGAGGAAAACTTGCTTGATGACCATTCTATCTAACACATGAATGTAGAAAGAACTCAGTCTTGTTTCTAACTTTATAACATCTAACAAAATATGAAGATGATTTGCTTGGAAGGAATATAGGCTTGTAATTTTCCTAAATGAAGTCATATTATAAGCTTCATCCAGGAAGGACCTAGCAGGGTTCTCTCAAGAGACACAGGTTACTTTTAAAGCAAGCATCGACTGGTCTACTTATTGAAACTAGTTTAGATATGAACAAAAATACATGCAGCAGCTCTGTGGAGTTATGTATTAAGTTTTTTGTGTTGAGTATGTCATAGCACACAAGTTAATCAACAAGTGGAGCAGAGTGGGGGAAAGCCCTTTGTTTTTCTCTTTTTTTAAAAAATTGTAAGCTACTGTTTTCTATGTGCTATGCAGAGCATTTTAGACTGTCATGGGGATTGTTTGGGATGCACAAGGATGCAGAAAAAAAGCAACCGGTAACCTCAGCTCCCAGCTGTCTTTCCATATATCCTCTCCTTGGTAGTTTGTATCCAGAATAAATAATCTGCAACTCCATGCAGGGAACTGAACAATGACATGCCAAAATTCAAGAAGGATTTATAACAACTAATTTCTTGTCTTCTGTTCAGGTTCTTTTATGGATAACTTTTCATTTCAAGGGACTGCTGAATGAGAGGAGTTTTAGTTTCTTTCTGCTGTGCAAATTGTAGACCTTGACTGAAAAACTTCCTAAGTTTTGTGCTAAGAAAATAGTCTGAAGGAAAAGAAAGTCCGTGTTTGAGTCGGATAATACTTCCTAAACCCAGCCATTTTACTTTGCAACTTGGAGATGTTGCTGGCTTCTGTTGCCTGTTTTGTGGTGTTTTCCTTGGCCTTTGCATCTCTGTAGGGTTCTGCTATACTCATTGGGACACTGCCTGTCAACCCTGCTGTGGGCTGCCCCTCCTGCCTCAGTCTCTAATAAGTGATACATGGCAGCCTTTTTGTACTGCCTGACAGAGAATGACGTAGTAATAAATGATTATTTGTATTACTTGACATTCATAAGTCAGGAGGATACTAAGGTTCTAATTCTGCTGCCTCTGCTTGATGGAATCTTACATCAAAGAAGAGAAAAATAGTGTTTGGGTTATTTTGGCCCATTTCTAAAGCAATCTAAGGAATGTTGTTGGTACTGGTTTTGCGCATCTGAATCTGAGCAAGCTCAGTTGTGGTCCTGTGTTGTTTGCTTTTAAATGACCCTAAAACGTGCACTATTAAAAATTCCAAATCAATTTTCTAGTCAGTTCTCTAATTTCAGTTACGAGATCTAATACCAAAGACATAGAGTAATGGCGTATAAGTATTCATAAGGGTTCCTGATTTGTCCTGTTTTATTCCTGTTCTGTCTTGAAATACTTTAAAAAAAAAAATGTAAGGTAATACAGTGTAGGAAAAGGACTTGATGTCCATAAATTATTTTCCTGCAGCTGGAAAATGCTGTGTAACACTTGTCTGTATTGTAGCACTACTGTATTATTCTGTGAGTCAAACCCCATGATTTTTCAGTATACTGTAATCTAGAAAAATAATCATTAAATTTTTAAAATTCCTTTCAAGTTGAGGCATAGCATACTAATTTTTCCTTTTCTAAGTCAAAAAACATTCCACATTTCAAAAAGAATGCATATTCTTATTTGTTGATTGCATCCCTGAGAGGGGTGAAAGGGGATGTTGGGATAAAAGCAGTCAAGGTTAGATCATGTGATTGTTTCACTTAGAGTCTTTCTGGTTTTGTTCATATTCTTGTTTTCATGCTTTGAATTCATGATGTGTTTTTGTTTAGAGTAAAACAAAAAAGGAACCTTCTTTTTTTCATTGCGGACTTAAAAAAGCTTGTAGTTCAAAGTACAGCCAGTGTTTATTGTAACATTGATATATTTCTGTGTGTGGAGAGGAAGAAGCCTAGAATTAATCTGTTCACAGACTTTGAAATAAAATGAGTTTATCTGCTCTCATGGATTCTTTTTCACCTTTTTACAAGACAGATAAATACTAGCCTTTCACTGAAAGAAGTTATTATGTGAGGATATATTATGTGTACCTAGAGCTAAATGGATATATTATGGTCTATAATATGCTGTGAGATTTCCTTTACAGTACAACATTAGCACTTAAAAATATTTGTCTGCTTTTAAACTTTAGTGATACGTATTTTCAAATTCTAATGGAATAGAAATAAATATTTCTGTATTTGCAATTTTTTTTCCTGTTTATTTCTCCGCTGACCATTTTCTTGTAAACTTGAAGGGATAAAGCACGATGACTGAGTCTTTGGCAAAGAGAATCTGGACACAAATCACTGAACTTGAAGATACTGAACTAAGTGAAGGCAAAAGGTTGTCTGTATAATACCAATTTTTTCTCCCTAGCATAGACCGTAAGAGCTATGTGGATGTTTTAGTGCTTGTCTCCAAATAATTTGTATTTCTAATAACAGCAGTTTTTCTGATAATTTCTAAGGATAATGTTTTTGATGTTTTTCAAAATCATGACATGGGACTGCAGAGGTTTAGGGATGGGGGTCTGGGACAGCTGCTTGGGTTAGAGTGATAGCTGATTACATCTTTTCAAATGTGGCCTTAGTGTAGATGATTCAACAAGATGCCTGAATCGGGGGAAGGTCGAGTCAGATGTGCAGGCTCAGGGCAGTGCTGGGCCCACTAGGACTGAGCATGAGCATGGTGCAGAGCCAGGAGCAGGCTGGCTTTGCAGGTAGACCGTAGAAGGTTTGGTGTGGCCCCTGGACCCTGCGTTGCTTGAGGAGGAGGAGGTGGGAGCTTTTGTGCAGAGCCTGTGGAGCTTGTGGCCCACTTTGACTCTGTGTGGTGACATGCTGTTCTCGAGAAGCTTGTGGATGCTTAGGTGCTGTTTGCTTAGAGTGGTTTTCAGTTTATTCTGAAATAATTGGAGTACTAGGGTTGATGCTTCTGTCCTCGTTGACCATCATGTTATTCCTCTGGCTGTACCTATGAGTGGCAAATGTATTGTTACGTTTCTGTAATGCATAGATGAAAGCGTTGACCTTCTTTCAGTTCCATTGAATGCAGTTTATGTAGTATCCTAAAGACCAAAGTGCTTAAATCTTTTCTCTCTCAAAGCATAGTTTGCTCTGCTATGTTGCCAAATAGCAACTTGCACCCAGAAGCAGGTAGGGTTTTGAAGGAGTGCAGATGGAGTTGCTGACTTTTACCACATAGCTTTAGGAAACTAAAGACTGCTTAGAGCACTGGTAAGTACTTAGGTCACAGATTGAAGGACTGAAAGTTAAACTTAATTTGTAGTGGATTAGATGAAATTAATGTTTTTTCAGTACACTTGTTTTGTGGAAAAACAAATGAAAGCAAGACATCAGAAATCCATCTTAAATCTTCCCTTAATTATGAGTGTTAAGAAATGGGTATTAAGAACAATCGTCGTTAATTTTATTGACTAGAAAATCCGTGTGTTTTTTTACTCATCACAAAACTGCTTTTTTTGGATGTAATTATGGTGAAGTGGTTTTTAGTTTTTGTTGGTTTTTTGTTTTTTTGTTTCCCATAGGTGGCTGTTTTAATGCAATAGTGTCATTAGCTGGCTGAAGACTAAACATGAGAATAGCAGGTAAGTACGCTCAGTAAAATCAGACTTTGGTCATTTATGAAACAACTGCTATGGACAACATTAACAGGTTGTGACAATAAGGTTTTAAAGTCATAGAATCATAGAATACCAGGTTAAAAGAGATCTCAAGAATCATCTGGTCTGACATTTCTTGTCAGAAGCACGGTCTAGACAAGATGGCTGTCATGTGAAAAGTGGAGATTTCCTCAAACCTTTAGTGTTTGATTAGTCTGTCAGCACACCAGGAAAGCTGAGACCCTTGTGCCTGACTAGTCTGTGTCCTGTTATGAGGACCCTTCAGTGAACTTCCTTTTCGTTTAGGTGGATCCTGAGTGACTCTACTGATACATACTTTTGTTACTCATTGGTGTAAAATTCTCTTGCTTCGCTGTTAACAGACATATTCAATAAAATATAGAGCACAATGCTTATTGAGGGGTGGTCATACCTTGGAGGCAGGTAAGTTTGGGATGTTGGTGTGAGTTAATATGACAATTAAGTTACGAAGAACCAAAAGCATCTCATCATCAGGAGAGTGATTTCACCACAGTTACTGGTTCAGCAGCAAGATACCTGCTCCTATCTCCCGTGGCTGACAGGTGCTGTGCAGGTTTATCAGCTACAAAGAACCATCTGATTTCAACAGAGCCTGGCCAAGGTGTTTCCACTCTGCTCCACCCTCTGTTCCCCGTTAGCATGTGCTTGAGGTTGCAGATTGTGTGTGTGGGGAATCATTGTGGGATAGGTTTTGAGCATGCTCACAGCATTCCATCCAGGAAGTAGCAGCTGTATTTTACCCTATAATTTTCATACTGCTCTAACTTCCACTAATTCGAACCCTAGCCATCTTTCCACAATGGCCCAGCACTCTGTCCAGCCAGATTTTAAAATGTCTGGTGTTGGGGAGTCCACCACTTCCTGGGGAGATTATTCCAATGTCTGATTGTTCTCATTGTGACAAATTTTCCATGTCTAACTGGAATCTTCCCCAGAATAACTTGTACCCACTAGCCCTCTTGTTTTCCATGCGACTCCTTGCAAAAAGGGAGTCTCCATCTTCTTTGTAGCCACCCTTGAAATACTGGAACATGGTACTAAGTTCTCCTGTAAATCTTAAGGCTGAACAAACCCAGCAGTCTCAGCCTTTCCTCATCTGGCAGGCTTCCCAGTCCTTTGACCATCTTTGTGTTGGACTGTCTCTAGATTGTCCATGTCTTTGTCTTTTAATAGCAGGGTCCAAAACTGAAGGGAGTGTAACAGGTGTGGCCTGACAAGTGCTATGCAGAGAGGGGTAATGACTTTATCTCTCTCTGCTAATGATGCCCTTGTTGATGCAGCCCAGCATCCTGTTGGCTTCTTTGCCAGCACCTTTCATTTGTATTGAGCTTGTTGCCCACCAGAATCCCCTGGTCCCTTTCCACAGAGCTACTACCTAGCTGGGTAGATTCCAATCTGTTCTTTACTCCTGGATTATGATTTCGGTGGTGGAAGACCTTACACTTGTCCTTGTTGAACTTCACTGTTAGTGTTAGCCCATTCTTCCAGCCTGGCCAGGTGTTCCTGCAGGTTAGCTCTCCCTTTTAGACGTGCCCACTTCCTCACTCAGTTTGCTATCCTCGTCAGACTTTGCCAGGGTATGCTTCACTTAACTGGCATAACAGACATTGCTGTTCTACTTTATTGATGTTTAATGAAACTCATTTTGGAATTTGGGACGGTCGAAGAGCAGTCACCTTGTTAAAATGCTGTGGCTGATCTACAGTGACTGCTTAAGGTGCTATGATTTGACATATTTTGGCTGCTATTTCTGTGAGATGATGAAGGAATAAGGAAATGGCAAATGGTTGTCTTAAGCCATTTCTTCCCTACCTCATACCCTAAATAAAATTGCTATGTGCTGTTTTAAGTGTCTGAAACTTTCTGAATGGTTGCTGGGAGTTTGAAAACTATAAAAGCCTTTTCATAGAGGTAAGTTACTGTAGTACAGGCTTTGGGAAATGAATTCTACTTGACCGAAGGTATGGTGGTTGTAAAAATAAGATGTTTGCTGATATAAAATTAAAAGAAAACATTATTTTAGACATTTCGTCACAGTAGAATAGCCTGTGTAGCAATTGCACTTTTATCAATAGTTACGGTGTTATTTTGCAGAAGGAGAAGCTGTTGCCTCTTCTAGAAGAAAGTGACACCTTTTCCAAGAGGTTGTTAATGCATGAAATTAGGGGATTTTTGTCACTACTCTTAATTTTGCTTTATTAACCACAATATGTATAACTAGGAGCAACTTGCTAAAGTAAATGTGATAAAGAACTGGAAAATGCTCCAATTTTTAGGTGCCTGATTCACCTAGAAAATTACTTTCCAAACATGTTTAGGCTTTTATTTTCCTTCTATCCAACTTTTTTTTTTTTTGCTAAAAACCACAAATAAGATACAGCAGTTCCTATAGAATGTTTCACCCATAGCAAACATGCCAGTTTTGGTTCTTCAAATGCTTAAAGAACCTTCTAGGAGATTTCTTACTGTTCTTCTGAAGGGAGCACTTGCAGTTCAGTTGAAAAGCTCAGAATATAGAGTAGAGGGGATGGTTAGTCCTCAGAGTGAGTTCTCATTCATCTCACATAGCATATACTAAAACAACATGCCCTCCAAATGCCACTTGCTAGATGACACATTCCAAAATCTGGTACCATCTTGTGATTTTAGCAGTGTTGCTTGGAAAACCTTTACCCCATTTCTTAACATATGTTCAGATCATCTGTTTCTCCAGTGCTTACACATGGTTCCCTTCCTTTCAAGTGCAGTGATCTTTGGAGTTCCAGCATAATATTTTTAAATTAAGTTTGCACCTGTGTTTTCTTACATCATAATATGTATGTGCTCACACACGAAAAAGACCAAACTACAAGCAAAAAACCCTTGTATCTTTCTTCATCTTTCTTTTCTTTTTCTATCCCCTTAGCTTTTTTAAGCCTTTTGGGAGGATTGATTAGCATCTCTCATCCTTCTGAAGGCTGAGTAATCTGTCTATTTTAAGATTTTCTGAGCAGCCCATCACAGCAGCAGTCTGAGATCTGCAGGAGTATATGAGTTTTGTTTTTTCTAAAGAATTTGGCTGGCAATGAGAAAAAGAAGCATACTTTAAGGTTGATTCTTCCAACCACTTTGACATACTGCACTGAGATAGGAAGGCAGGATGTCGATCAGACGCCTCCTCACCTGATTTTTACTCTGAGTCAGTATTTTACAGTCAGTTAAGAGTGGAGTATTCTGTAAAAATGCATTGCAAATTATACTAAAAAATGGTGAGGTTTGTGGCAGTATCGCATACATTTCCATTTCAGATGAAAGCTGCTGTGGTTGTATGCTTACAGCTCTTCTTCCAGGAAGTAGATTGGCCACTCAGCACTGCAGGAACTTAGCTTTGTAAAACTTGGAGCTGCCTGAGACTTCAATATATTAATAGGGGGAGGGGAGAGGTACTGCTTTTTCTTACTTACTTTAAAATAGCCTTTGAGTCACCAAACTTGCTTTTTGAAGGTCATTAATATAAATTTCTTGACAAGTAGGTGAGAATGCTTGTTTCTGGTTGGCTGGCGGTTTGGGTGGTTTTGTTGGTTTTGTTTGTTTGTTTGTTTTTAATGTAGTACTCAGAGCTGACTGACCATAGCAGCCAAACTGCAGTATGTAAACAGATCCCTAATCACTCAGTCTGGGCCATACATTAAAGCAGAGGTAGCTCAATTTGAGGGCAGGGGGAAACACAGTATTTTTGAACAGTGAGGAACCAGGTACTCATGGCTAAGAACAGGGAAGTGGAATGGGGAAGGTGGGAATTTTGCCTTTGGATGACAGCCAGGTAGATCATCTTCGTTCATTTGGTTAAGCTGGATTTTCATGGCAGTCTGTGTTCTCCTGGCTGCTGAGCTGCCTTCATGTATTATGGTGTCAGACAAGCATGAAGGTAGAGAAAGTTAATACCAGAGTGTGCATTTGGGATAATAAACTGATGGATTGGTGCAGTTACATCCTACATTATAATATCCATCCATACTATCCATTCTTTCTTTCAGATTTATTCTGTTTAGTAGGTCCACAAATGATCATCCTGAGTTCCCCAGAATGTAATCTGATACACATTTCTCATGTTGCTAATCTTGGTAAACTAATGTTACCGTTTGCAGATAATTTTTTTGAAACTTTTCTCTGTTTCTTAACAGGTGCTGCAAAGTTGGTAGTAGTCATAGCAATATTTTTGTTGACGTTTTATGTCATATCTCAAGTGTTTGAAATAAAAATGGATGCAAACTTAGGGCACATATTTGGTAAGTGATGACTTCATTTTCTCTGGACATTAATTAATATTTACTTGAGCCTTTATCAAGAATATTGTATTTGTTTTGCCTTAGGCACTTCAACTTAAGAATTCTGTGTTCATCTTTAATATGTGTGCTTGTTGTTTTTTCTATATCATATGTGTATTAAATTATTTTCTGCATGAAATATTTAACCTACTCTCTTAATCAGTTCGATTCTTTTGTCTGCCAAGGATACATAATTTTATCTGGTTTTTTTTTTGTTTACTAGAACTTGCATTCATAGTGTAGAATAATAAACTAAGTGACTTGAACTATGTTTCTGAAAATCTGTGCTCTGTCTTACTACTGTTAAAGAGATTCAGAATTTGGTTCGGGGTGGGCTTTTTCTCTTGCACAGGTAGTATGTTAAGTTGAATGTGAAGTTATCAAAACCTTTCAGATGTGTCCAGGTTCTACCCAGAGAAAGATTAGCAGCTGAGGTTTCTCAAAATTCAGAGTCTGTTTTGAACCAGAATTTTCTTTCAAGGTGCTTTTTATTACCAAAAAAAAAACCCAAACAATTTTTGGTACATGGGTGGAGTTTGTGTTCTTTAACTCCAGATGACTGCAGCATGAGCTGCCATCCGAACCAGTCAGCAGAGACACCTTTAGTAATCATTGAGGAGACAGAGGTGTCACTCGGACGTGTGCGTGATGGGGGCACTTGTGTCTCTTCATAGCTCAAGAAGGGGAGTCATGAATGGTTGGGTTGAAATACACCTGAGCTGCAGGCTTCCAGTTTAGGTGAAAGGAACCCCGTCCCAGTGAAGCTGTAAGGAGGGAATTCATTTCACTTCAAGGCCGAGAACTTCATAAATTCTCTGAGATTTTGGATCTCCGTGGGTTTTTGACTCCATGACTCTCCATGACTCTCAGAGAGCCATAATATAAAGCAGAGCTTCTGAATGGGATTCGTGATCACTTTCATTCTTCTAATGCATAAAAATTTCTTTTTATTGGAGCATAATATTCAGGTGTATTTGATACTTCATTTCAACTAGCCTGTTTTTATAGGGGTACAGAAAGATTTTACATTTATAGGATATTGTATAGCAGATGACACTTTAATAGCAACATCTTGTAAAGCTTTCTTTTTTCATTTTAGCTAGATCAGCGTTGGATGCAGCTGCACGCTGTGAGTATTCATAGACATGTATTACTGCTGTGACTTGCTTTTACTAATAACAGAAAGACTGATGAATTTTCATAGTTAAGAAAGTCTTAATTACACTTCAAATGCAGTCAGTAACTAAGTTTCCTCTTCTCCTGATTTTCCTAAATTTCTGGTAAAGTCTGTTTTGTAGTTTTGGCTTGTGGCTTTTGATGACAGCGCCAGAGCAAGCAGCAGGATGACAACAAGAAGTTGGAATAATGAGGTGCTTCAGGAACTTAGATTATTTTAAGCGGTTATGTAGCTACAGATGCAGTAGTGTTTGTGTTTGCTCTCTTCCTTGAATTCCTTCAGAAAAGTAACTGATATTTGTTTGTTAGCCTACCTGTGGTGTTATCTAAAATCCTGGTTTATTTCCTTTTGAAAGCTACAAAACCTCCAAGATACAAGTGTGGGATCTCTAAAGCTTGTCCTGAAAAGCATTTTGCATTCAAAATGTCAAGTGGAGCAGCGAATGTAGTTGGACCTAAAATTTGTGTAGAGGATAATGTGTAAGTATTTTTACCTGTTGTTTCTTAGTGTCCCTTTCAAATACTTAGATCACTTTGCATACAAAATCAGCAGTTTAACTTAGGGTTTTTTGCAAACAGTTTGGCTCCATGAAAAGGTCACATTGCATTAAAACCTTATCTCTGATGAAGCACACTTAATGCTCTGCAGTAATGCAGAAATGTATGTTATTTTAATACATACAAGATAGCTTGCACTTTGTTCCAGGTTTACAGACTTAAGGGTTAGTTAGACTTTGTCAAGTCAGATGCACACTTGTCTCTAAGTAACTTGTCCTTGTGCCTCTAATAGTAATTCAGTGAATAATTGTATTGTCTTTTACAAGTAATCTTTTAAACTATATTTCCTTAGTACCAATGTCAGAACATATTTTCTACTTTTCTTCTAAGGTTGCCTTCAAAAGGGAAAAACAGTATTTTAATGATTGGTAGTTATTTAACTATGCTGACGGTAACTAAAGTTAATAAACTTTAAATAATTGTGAAATGAGGAAAACAACTGCTTGAGACACAGTTTTGTTTTAAGACCTCTTTTTAATAATATTTTGGACACAATATTATCAATAATACTGTGCATTAAGTATTTAACTGTGTATTTTTCAGTAACCCCCATTATGGGAATATTAATATTTATTTTTAGACTCTGTGTTTTTCCTCTTGGGTTATTCCTGCTCATTGTCACCCAGAGTGTGCAGCTTCCTATAACATAATCTATCCACTTGATTTTGCAGGTAACATGTCAGAAAAGGCATAGTGTTAGTGTTGTTGGAAGGAGGGTTTTTTTTAATATCAGTCACACTTAAGCCTTTGCCTTCCACTTGCGTTTAAGCTACTCCAGTTTAGCTGTTTCTCAGCTCACACTATATTAGTACAGATAGCACATAGCTGGTGCTAATGAACTCTAGAGCCAATGGCAACTTCTTTATGAACAACAGAACCCCACATAATAGAGTGAATAGGATAATTCATGTATAAGAGAAAAAAATGTTTGGGTAGCATTTCCCGTCACTTTACTCTCTAAAGTAACTGTAAGACTAGTCTCAAGTGATCTTAAGGAGGGGACTGTTTTTAGCACTAAGTAGCATTCCTCTGTAAGGCTGACTCACCTCGAACTTGCTCACTTGTGTGGGAGTCCGTTTGCAGCAGAGCATCCCGGAGTAGCTGGGGAGCGCGTGCGCAGCAGGGGCTCACCTTGACACCTACGGGCTGCAAGCTGCTCCTTCTGCTTTCCCTTCTTACCGGTGACCGCCTTGGTGACCTTGGGCAGTCTTATCTAATCTCTCAGCATGGTATTTCTGCTGCTGTTACAAAACGTGCTACTGTCTCATTCTGGCTGCTTAATATAGGAAGCTTAATATCTGTGAAGACTTAAGCTGATTCAATGATTAAGAGTTGTGGGAATGCAAGTAATATTTTAGTTTCATGATTGTAGGGTTGTTTTATTTGGGTTTTTTGACTTTTTTTTCATTTTAATGTCTTGCTGACTGATTAACTACAAAGAGTTTCGTTATTTCTGTCCAAAAAAAACCCCTCTACTAGATATTTTGCTGAAGAAAGCGATGAAAAGAAAGTAGTTGCTGAAAAAAGTCCTCTAAGTGGGCACTTTAATGCACAGCTATTGGATTCTAAAATCCAGCTTTCCTTGGCAAACATCTTTCTGAATTCTTTCAGAGGGGAACTGGTCATGTCTGTCTAAGTGTCCACCAGAAAATTTGATTGATTTTATATGATTTCCTGCTTTGCTCATAAGAGGTTTTATTTCTCTTTCAAAAACTCTCAACTTGTTGACTGTAAGTTCTTGGAAGAATTCTAAAACTGATGAAGGGCTGCCCTCCTGTGAGAAGCTGGCGCATTGCAGCCTGTTGTGTTTGTGATGATGCACAAGCTGTCTCAAGTGTATAAAGTAATATATCAGAGCTCTGAAGAAACCTTATTTCTTCTTGAGTAGCTCTTTTTTTAGAGATATTTTGTGAACTCACACGTGCAAAAAGGTTTTTATTTTTCTGATTACTTTGTATTCTTCAGACTTCCAAGACAGGACAGCAGGAATGAGTTTTCATAATTTGTAAATGGTATTTACAGAATAGAGTATTTTTCCTGTACATTAAATGTAAGGATGTCACTTGACTTAAAAAGGCACTAAAGTTGCTGATACAATTCAGAATGCAAGTAATTGGTCAATTTTTCTTTATTATATAGACATTCTAATGTGAAACAGGATTTCTGCTGTATACAAGTTCATTTATAGCCTTGTTCTATATTGGGAGGCCATAATCCAAATTGGAAAATACATGCTAGACTCATCATCAAAATATTAATTACAACATTAAATATTGTAGTTGCTACTTAATGGGATTTTTAGAAGCGGCTATATTTAATTCTTTACCAGCAACTTCTCCATGCAGTTTTACTTTATTAAGAAGCAAGTTGCATGATTGTGCCACAGAAACCCAACAGCAGAATGCTGTACTACATTCCTTTAGTAACTAGTAATTCTTGTAATCATAGTTGCAGGTTTTGTTATCTGAATCCATTATAACTTTATGCATGTGTGGAATCTCAGTGTCTAGTCACCTCAGTATTAGACGTTTTTCCCCTGGTACTTATTTACAGAGAATTCTGTAGTTAAAATGAAAGGAAGTTCTTGTTCTTTTTGGTAAATGACATGCCCACTAAATTTTGCAGGAGGAAAGGAATGTGTTCCGAACTTCATTACCTGTATTCATTTATGTTCCAGTCTTTATTTGCCATATGTTTTTCTTGTTTAGAATGGATGCTCAGATGTGACATGAATATCACATGATCAGAGCAGAAATGATCCTCCAGTGGCTAAAATACTTCTAGAGTTCCCTACTAACCAGAATTGAATTCTGAATTTCAGCAGAAAATTTCAAGTGTTTTCTTTCAGAAATTACTGAATTGGAGTTTTAATTTAAATCACAGGTTTTGGCAGATAGTGTAACTTAAGGGACTAACAGAAGAATATGAACTTAATCATCTCTGTTTACTAGTTCTTTGAAACCTTTAAAATTCAAGAGTTGCCCTTATCTGGTAGTCTTTCATGGCCTCTCTGAATACTGAGTCTGTTTCTGATGCTTGTCTCTTCAGTTTGACATTCCTCTAAATTTTGGCTTCTGTCTTCATCCTGGGTGCAAAAGATAGCACCAGAGAGGAAGATTATTGACATACTTCTATGACAGACCATTTATTGTTTCTAGCCTATCACTAAGAAGTTGGCATGAGAACGCTGACATGGAAGCTATGTGTGTAAGGATGCATTGCTTAGAGCAGGTGTTCAGACATGACCTGAAAATCACATGGCTGCGGAAAAAACTTGGAAAAAATACTTTTGAACATAACAGGATTATACACATGTGCAGCCCCTTCCTAAAGCCAGCTAGGGAGGCTAAAGAAATCCTGATCAGATGGAATTAAAGCATCTGTTAGAGTGTGTTTGCAACTAAGGACATGTGTGCACCTGTATGCTTTTGCTGAGATGCTTTCTTTAATCTCAGCTGAAGGCTTCTTCATTATCTTAAATTATGTAATTGTTCCAAACTTCTGTTTGTCCTGTTTATGGTACCTCTTTTAATCCTAGCTTCAAAATGTTAATGCTGGGATATCTGGGGCCTGAAGGCAGAACAGAGTTCTTCACGCTGTGTGGATGGCTGGTGAACAGGGATGAGGAGGTCTGGAAGCTTCCTCTCACGGAGTGGTACAGCCACCATGGTCTAAGGCAGCACAGCACCCTATCTAAATCTTAATGTTCCTGGTACCTCTTCTTTACCCCTCTGAAGGGCTTCCATTTTACAATGAGGCTCTATGTTTTAGCTCCTTTGCCCCTCTTGAGTTTGGTCAGTAAATTACTGTCACAGACTGTGACTTTTTTTGGGACGTGTGATTGTAGTCAAGATTGTATGCAACTTTTGCTTCAAGTCCCATCAGTGTGCTAACTACTTTTCTTGCAGTTAGGTTTCCTGTTATGTGGATGAGTAGCTAAGTGCTTTGCCTTTCTTGTTTCTTAATGTGAATTTTAAATGCTTCTCTTCAGTTAGCTTTTAAACTCATTAACACATTTTTGTTCATTGTGTGCTTACGAAAAAAAGCTTAAAATGTTGGTTATGTGACTGTGCTGGGCTCTGCAAATTAATATTTGTTTATTTTTTTTAATACATTAATAACATAACTACATAAATAATGCTATTTTTTGTGACATTTTTAATATACAGACAAACTTTGAAATCATGATTAAGCAATCAAATTAAATCAATACAACTGGAGATACTTGATAAATTATTCTTAATTCCGTGGTGCTTTAAGAACACAGATTAGTTCAAGGAGATTTTGCTTGATTTAAGTACTCATGAGCATGTGGTCTTTTAAATATGTATCTCTTAGAACTTGATCCTATTTAAAAACTAAAAATATTTCACATCAGAAGATTGTCCTATTAAAAATAAAAATATTTATTTTGTTTCAGTTTAATGAGTGGAGTTAAAAATAATGTTGGCAGAGGAATAAATATAGCCTTGGTCAATGGTAAGTGACATTTTAAGTGGGCAGATTCTCTTCATTTTCAAATTGTTTCTGGAATTTAAGGTGAAATACTATGGGGTGGTGAAAGGCATGCACCAAGGGGAAGAGGAGGTATTCAGCTTATTTATACTGAGATTGTAACAATAAGGTGCCAGTGCCAATATCTGACACTAAGCAGAAAAACTCAGTGCGTTTTTGTTTCTAAAAATGGGTTGTAAAAATACTAATGTGGAGTGCTGTGGTGGCTGCCTTGTTGATACATCACGTAAATTCCTAATGCACAGAAAAATGGAAAAAGACGTGAGATGCATGCTACTTCTTTTGACCTTGTGTGTTGCCACCACTAATTAAACTGTAGGCTATATTCTTCTGTTGCTCTGTTTTCAGTGAAACTTCTTTAGCTTTTTTAACAGTTTTGTTACTACACAGAAAGACCAGTTTATTATTTCCTCACTTAAATCAGTATATTTGGTCTATACATCTTGTACGTAAATACATCATGTTAGGTAATTGTGTTCAGGGTTTGTAATTTCCATTAAAACCAAACAAGTTCAACTGTGTGTTACCTTGAAAGCTGAACTGAATGTCAGCACTGGCACATTTGTCTTTAATGTGTAGGGAACGATTCCTTGTAGCACTAAGATAGCACTTTGTCATTTCACTGCAATATAAATTCTTGTTATTTGTGAATTGTACTCGGATTTACATCATCTGAAGCATAACTTGAACAATACTTCCTAATCCTGTGTTGCTTTCCTAAAATGTCTCAATCTGTTCAAAACCAAAACACCTATCTTTGTATTTTATAGCTCCAGTCTTTCTCTCTGTCCTCCAAACTTTAAATGAATGTATATATTAAAAAAAAACTCCACCTTCCATCAAATACTCCTTTGTAGACAGCATAATAAAAAAAGGTAATGAGATATACTATATTGTCCACTTTTTTCTATTTATTCTGGATGTTTAAATCTACTTACGATTTCCAGTCTATAGCAAAAAATGCAGTCTAATTTTAATCTTTCTGACTTTCCATCTGGCACGAAAGGCAATCTGTAGCTGTACTGTCTATTTTTGCAAAAACAACTTTAAAAAAAGGTAGATATATGAACTGAATATTCTGTGTCAGTTTTAGAGCCTGTGGGTGTTTTCACTTATTTTAGATTCCACTTGTGCAACCCTCCTGCCGTGGGCAGGGACACCTTGCGCCAGACCGGGTTGCTTGAAGCCGCATCCGGCCTGGCCTCCAACACTTTCCTAGATCCTCTCATTTTTTTCCTCTCACCTTTTCCTGCACTTTTTCACAAACCACTACACTGTTTCCATAAAAGAAAAGTTACCATGATTCATTTATCTAGTGTCTTCTGCAGCACTTTGTCTGAAAGATTGTAAGAGGAGTTGGGCATGTTATCTGTAAAATAATGTTAGCTATATTTGATGGCACCAAATGTTTCTTTTTCTCTTTTTCTTCAGGTAAAACAGGAGAATTATTAGATACTAAGTTCTTTGACATGTGGGGAGGAGGTAGGTGCAATTACAGTGGTCAGAGAGAAACAACAAATGTGCTTCTTTTCTTCCTTGTCCAGACTCCATTGGCTGTGGTGATTTAAGGTGATAGTTAAGGGAGTGCTTCACCTCTACCTTTGTAATTGTGAAGAGAGTGCAACTTTAAAGAAAAACAAGTAGTTGAGCTGGGAGGGAATGGTGTAGTTAATCAAACAGACTTGTTCTCCAGAGTAGTTCTTGCTAGTGGTTATGTCTGCACAGTATGGATTAAACTCTTTCTATAAAATAAGAGTTTTCTGATGCATTTTAGCTTTCTGTCACTCCGCATCCTTTCATAAAGACATATTTACAAATGTCATCTATATTTTATATATATAAATATGATATATATTATCTTTACAAATATTCTTAAAAGTAATGTCTTTGCATAAAGACATTGCAGATGTTTAAATACAGAATTGTTACTTATTATTAAGCAGTTTTGTGTTCTCTTTCTTTTCAGATGTGGCACCACTTATTGAATTTCTGAAGACCATCCAGGATGGAACAATTGTGTTAATGGCAACATATGATGATGGTGCAACCAAGTATGTGATTGATTTTAAACAGCAAATGTTGCTTAAACTTTTACATGCTGTTTTATACTGAAAAAAATACATTATCACACAACCACTTTTAATAAGGTTTTGTTTTTTCAAGGTGACAGATCTGAAACTATACCTTGAGTTTATTAGTTTTATAATGCAGATGTGATTTGGGCACAAGAAAGATCAAACTAAAACTAAGCAGATGTAGGTGGGCTGATTTTTCTATTGCTGATTGCTCATTCTGTCTTAGGCTAGTAAATTCAGATAGGTCCAGACATGATTGTGAGAACATGCTTTGGTGGAAAGTGTCTGTTCCACACAGCACTTTCTTCAGATCAACTCCAAGACAGAGTTTGATTACAGGATGGCAGAGACCATTCCCAACAAGCCTTGCCTGTATCCTTACATTTAAAGTTCCAGCAGTTGCTAGTGTGAGCCTTGTATACTAATAATTAATGTTTTTGTTAATGTGGTCTGTACATTTTTTTTCCTCTATTGATTCAATTTGTTATCTACAACTTGTCTGTATTTTTGATATAGTAGCAGCTTCCCTGTGACTAAGTCCTGACTTTGCAATCTTTACAGTAAATAGTCAAGTGTGTTTACATTCACTGCTTTTAGGAAAGAAGAAAGTAATTTACTGGGGTTTTAGCTAAGGTTGGATCTTCTCTCTATTGTTCTGTTCACTTGTTTCATTACTTTACATTTTACCCTTTTCCCTTTCTTCTTTGACATTTTAGATAATAAGTAGGGTTAGCTTTGCTTCAGTAATCATGTTACAGCTGATGTTTTTGCAAGTTTGTATGTAGATAGAATACAGCTGAACAAGAAACTGTTTTTGGCCTTGTCATGCTGACAGACAGGAACTACTGCTTACTGACAATACTACAACTACCACTGCTAGCTGATAGTAAATATAAATGCCAGTTCTTGGGAAAAAAATGGTGAAGAATCAAGCTGCCCTAATGCTTGAGAAAGCTGGAGTATGGGTTGGGCAAATAACCTCCACAATATTTAATAATTTTCATAATTTTGGCTTAAGTGAGTCATACAGCTATAGGTGGTAGTAATCAGAAGTTTTGTGTCTTGTTTGGTAATCAGGCACATTTAGTAACTTAAAGGACGAGATAAAGAGCTGCTATTTAGAGATTTTGGAACGATATCTTATCCTTCAGAATTGTTTTCCTTTCTATACTAAAATTATCCTACTTGAGTTTACAGGCACTGAACCATGCTGTGAGGCAGCATTCTGAATTTTGAATTAATTGCCCCAAGCAGACGAGAACTTCTTTCAGATATTCATTTCACTCTTCTAAAATAGCTTTTACATTATCTAGACTTCAGCTTGAGCCTTGAAACAATGTTTACTTTACAGGCTGACTTTCTTTAGTTGCTTGGAGGACTGGTAACAGGACTTGAGATGTATAAATTCTCACAGGAGAGGGTTCTTGGCTTTTGTTGGTGTAGTGATAGGTTTATATCCTGGTTCCTTGAGATTATAGTATGAAAGAGGAGCGCTCATTGCATCAGGTGATTTCAGAACTAGCTTTATCTGATTCTGAAAGATAGATCTTGCCCAATATTGACTGACTTAAAGAATATTAAATGAGATCAAAGCAGACTGGTGCACTGAGCAATGAAAGCTCTAAGGGCGTGTATTTTATTCACATACAAACTTCTCTGGTTTTTCCAAGGCTTAATGAGGAAGCACGGAAACTGATCGCTGAATTAGGAAGCACATCCATTACTAACCTTGGCTTCAGAGACAACTGGGTCTTCTGTGGTGGAAAAGGAATTAAGACTAAAAGTCCATTTGAACAGGTCTGTGATTCTATAACTTCCTGGAATTTAACAGCTTGTGTTAATAGAGGCGTAGCATGTTTTATAAATGCCATGCATTTGTTCCAGATGAGTATCTATTGCAGTATTGGCACACAGTGTTATTTTCAGTTTTTGCCTTGAGTAGCCTTCTCCTTTTAAACATACAAAAAAAAGATTTTTTTGGTGACTCATAAATAAGAAAAAAATAATCTTATATGGTGTAGATCTTACTGTGCCAGTAACTAGATTATTTATCTTTTTAATGAATCAAACTGAAGAATTCAAAACTTTCTGCCTGAGTTGTATTTTAGATGCACTAAGAATAGTGGACTTCCAAGAGATAAGTGGGTAGTTAAGGTGTTGGTGTTCCCAGCTGTTAGCTTTGCTCTTCTCTCAAATTGCTGCCATAGCAAAATTTGTGAAATAGAATATATTCCCATACTTTAGCTGTTGCAATTTGGCATGTGTCAAAGTTGCCTTTAATTACTGGTAAAAGTAGCTTTGTACTAGGAGAGCAAGGAAGATGTATTTTCTTCTGCCTGCTTTGTAAGGGAGGGGAAACTAAGTGCAGAAGCAGTGGCAGACTCTTGAAGGCAATAATGTCTTACCTGACTGCAGATGGCTGCTTGGTGGAAAAATAAAATGTTCTTTCAAATCTCGCTATTTGTTTTCATTGCCTTGTAAATTTAATATCCTTATTTATTTTTACCTAGTGGCTGATGCTTTAATGCAGTTGGTCATTTCCTTGCTTCTCTCTTCCTAAGCAAACATCTATAATAAAATTTAAAAATGTTTTCCCTGTATGGCTTAACTTTTTACCATACATTTGTCTGAGCAAGTTACTTTAAATGGTGAATACTTATAGATTGTTATATTTGATTCAAAGCACAAGAAGTTAATAATGATGTTTTTTCTTTGTCCATTGCCTGAAAATAAGTACATGCCTTAAAGCTGTGAGAGTTAAAGCAAAGGGAAGAATGACTTCACATTAACGGCAGACTGATATTTTCCATTTATAGCATATAAAGAATAACAAGGACACAAACAAGTATGAAGGCTGGCCAGAAGTTGTTGAGATGGAAGGCTGTATCCCTCAGAAGCAAGACTAAATGAAAACAGAAGAAAGGGAAAAAGAATATGGAAGAAAATGCACTTTCTGCTATTATTAGAGAGAGGGCTATGAAGGAGACTGTACTGTAAAAATTATTTTTAAAGCATGCAGCCATCTTGTCAGTGTGTGCATGAGCACTGACATTTTGAATATTTGGATTATTTATTGCTAACACACATAGAAATTCTTTTTGTAAATATGTCCAAAATAAAAGAAACATCCAATCATTTCTATGCAGGTTTCTTAAAAGCACAGTATTTAGTTTGCCTGTGGTAAATAATACTTGTAGATAACTGGCTAATAAATTACTTACGTGGACGATAAACAGATCGTGACAAATGTACTGTCCTCTTAACAGTGCAATGTTGCTGTGACTACATAAACTTGGTGGAATATTGTAGATTTTAGTAATAAATCAATAAGAAGCTTTAATTTTTTTTTTTAATCCTCTGCCTTTTTAATGGCAGCATTAATTTTTATTAAAGCTATTTGGTTATTCTAATACCAAGTGCTCCAAAAATTTATTTTGTAGTCCCCCATCAAAACCGAATAATCAGCAAAGGAAGACTACATGATAGTATAACACAGATACGCCAGGAAAAGCACAATAGGAATTTTAATTTTTTTTCTATCTTTAGGTAACTAAGGTAAATATATAAAGAGTGTGTGTGATATTTAAAAGCAGCTTGGAAGAATTTGTACTTAACTTGAGAGTGTTTATACAAGTGACTGGCACGTTAAGCAGCAGTACTGTGGCTGATTTTTTCATTTTTTGTTGCAGCTTTTGTACCGCTGCTTAACCGTTGATTCTCCCTATGGCTGTTCAGCTGCAGTGGCTGGTCACACAGTGAACGTGCATAATGGAAGAGCTTCCTCTTTTAGTTCTAACATCAGGAATAAATTTCCCATCACAAAGAGCCTGCTAGAAAGCAGTCTGCCTTCTAGTGAGAGTTGTTTCAGGATACACAGTTGTGCACCTTCACCACCTACGTTACTTCTCATGAGCTGAGGCACTCTCTTCTTCAGTGGAATG
Source organism: Callaeas wilsoni (assembly GCA_013398955.1). NCBI lineage: Eukaryota > Metazoa > Chordata > Aves > Passeriformes > Callaeidae > Callaeas > Callaeas wilsoni. Next base: position 13,028 of record VWPU01018733.1, on the reverse strand, counting down.
TTAGAGAGAGCATTGTGTCTTGGGTTATGCAACGTGTGACTTGTAAACTTAACTGACGATGTTTCCTTCATCCTTTTTTTTAACGGAAAAGAAAAAAAGGACCAAGTTTAAGCGGCCTTACTCTTTATCTTATATCAGAGCTGTGCGAAGAACTTGCTTTCTTTCTAAACTTGTATTTCTTTTAAGTAGGGCCAGCTTGAACTTTTCCTGAAACTAAGTTAGTACAGTATAACTGACCGTGTCCATATTCACGAAATTAGGGCTGACACAGAACTGGCTGTAATCTCTTGGTGCTTTGTGTCATGAGTTCTGGTATATTCCTCAAAACCTTCAAGCTTGGTACTATGGGGCGAAAGCCACAAAGGATTTTTCAGGAACCCACAGTGAGTTTAACACAGAGGCATTAGAAGTATTATTGTTGATGTTTTCTGAGACAAATTCTGTGCACTAAAAATTTCAAGCAATATTGAGGATTACCTTGTAAGAAAAATAAATAATCTCTGATACCAGAGTAAGACTGGATTCTGACTTGTTCTCTATGTTTAACTAGCTTTTTAAATAATGTGACTTTCCTTCAATATTAATGTAAAACAGCTATAAATGCACCTGACACAGTGAAACTGCTTTTGTTAAATCTTCCAGATTTTCCTGTGGAGGAGGATGTGTTAAAATCATATGTATTTTTTCATTGAAGTAAAATCCCCTTTTCTAATCAGTTTGAAATTCTATTTCATTGCTTAAGGCTGTTGTGAAAAACTAATTGTGTAATTCTTAGAATTTTCACAGAAATACAGTTCTGTTAATGTATATGCCAGTATTGGCTGTGCTGCTATTTAGAATACTACTAAAATAATTTTGAAGTTACTCAGCAGGGTTTTAAGAGGAAGAAACCCTATTTGGCTGTATTAGTAGTTTCCCTGGACTACATTTGTCTTCATTCTTTTGGCTTTGAACGCCAGTGAATATTTCATCTTTCTTCAAATTAAAAAGTACAAATTTCCTCTACAAAATTAAATGGGGAATGTATGCCTTTATTAGCAAAACAAATTGAGTATATGTATTGTGATTCTCTTAAACCCTTAAAGTTGTACCTGCAACAAACCTTTTAAACAGTGAATTTTAAAACAATAACACGGTAGAATTATTTTTGTTACATCTTAAATAATTTGATTCTTAAAATTTTGATGGAAATCTTCCTCTTTCTCTCTAAGATGTGTCCTCACAGCTGTATGGTATCATATTTAATAATACTCTTGCAAAATATGTAAAAGTTGTACTGGGGTGGCCACACAAACGGGGTCTCTCTGCTTTTCTCCATCATCATGCTCTGTTGACTTGCTGCAAGATCTAGTCGTGCCCTCTCTGCCTTGAGTGGGCAAGTTACAGTATCCTGCTGCTGAAATGAGCTCTGAATCTTATCAGCGAGACTTTCTGGTAATTATTGGCATTTCATTTGAGTTGCCAAGCACAAAGATGACTATTCTGGCCTCTCTCTAGCTGCGGATAGGAAATTAGTTGCAAAGACGAAGGTATTTTTACAGGTGCACGAATACCTGTGTGTGACAAAGCTTCAGGATCCGTATTTTCCTATATAAGGTGATGAGAACATTTGTAGTATCTTGCAGACTTGTTGAGAACAGAGCAGTAAGGGAAGGGAAAAGAAAGTTTGTGAGGTATGTCTACCTCAAAAAGTAGAGCTGTGAGAAGAGAGGGGAAAGGACACAAGAAGGTTTCAACTTAATTTTCACTGAGGAATACCCAACTGGGATTCAATGCATCTGAAGATGACTTCAATGTAAACCACAGCTCTCCACTGCTTTACTAGTGGTGCCTTATATGGAATAATAGGAGTCCTAAGAAAGAAACTGAAGGGGGTCTCTGCCTTGATGTACCCTCTGGGCATTCCCTAGTATCTTTCATGATCCAACTTTTTTTTTTTCCTCCTCTGGAAAAAGCAGACCCTTTTACAGCTTTAGTTTCCTGATTGCCAGTTTGGAAAAAGCTTTATTTTGCTCAGCATGTTTTGCTTTCCAGATGTCTTACTGTGGCACTTACTTTCCTCAAACATTGAATTGACTGCTAAATGCTTGATGTGTATGTAATGTCTCCTGAACTGTTTGGGTTTTCTGCAGTCTGAGTGTTTTTCTAGAATAAGTGTATTAATAAAGTAAGAGGCCAGGTGGGTAATTTCAGAAGGGGAAATAATACTGCCACCGTAAGTGCTGACTGGCTTTCCTGTGCAAGGACGGGAAGGGCTGCAGTCCCTCTCTAACTGGCTTGGGTCATGGCTAAGGTGGATACTAAGCAAAGGACTTTTTATTGATGAAATCCTCTTCAGTTTTGAGGCTGTAAGGCCATAGCCTAGCCTTAGTTCAAGGGGCCTGTTAAGGAAACTCGAAGAAACCTGTAAGGCTAGATGGGAACTTGGAGGCTGAAGCAGGAAGGTGTGAGAACAGCTCTTGACCTCTTCAGAGATATCGTGGGGTGTCAGTGGCTCCTGATGCTGTACAAGGGATACAAGGGACCCTGCTTCTCACCCTCTGAGCAACAGACCAACAGGGCACAAACACCTGAGCCTCAGCCACATCCTGCTCCTGCCTCCATGGAGGTGAAAAAGTGAAGAATGGCAAGAGAGAACATGCTCTACTTGAGATGTTTCTTTGCATTTCTAATAACATTAAAGCCACTTTTAGCTCCTCCTTGCTGCCTCTGTAGTTACCCCTTTCAACATCTAAGGCATCCTTCATAGACTCAGGTTAAAACACATTCCTCAGATATCACTTCCCATGCTTAACTGTCCATCTAGGTAGGGTGGCTTATGTGCCATCCAAATCTTCTTAGCTCAAAATTAACAATTACTTTTTTGCAAGTTAAAAATTGATGACTCTCCACTTAGATATCTTTTTACATTCTTCCTGGCCCTATGTTCTCCTCTCCAGAACATGGCAACCTGTTCCTTCAATCTTGTATTTCAGTTGCTGTAATCTCTAAATCTGTAATCACCTATTGCCCCAGAAAGGTCTGTTCCTTTCTTACGGTGTTGTCTATGGCATGGTATAGCTACAGGCTGATGCAAAAACATAAAAAAGGCACTCCAAGCTGAGGAGGAATCATGTCTCCTCTTTGAGCTTGATGGATGGCAGTGGAAGAGTGCTATCTTCTGTGGAACATAGCTTGCAAGTACCAAATGCTACAGCAGTCTTCTCTAATTATCCTTTTCAGCCTTGCATGTTTCAGCATCATTTTTATCAGTACGGCCTCAAGTTCCCAGATCTTGGCACCTGAATAATCCAATTGAAAAACTCGGTGGATATCTTGATTTCTGACTTTCATATCTTAGTTCTCATAGATGCCTCAAAAGGACCTAACCCACCACATAGATAACTACACCTTGTGTTTTGTAGTATATTAATAAAATCAACATCATCTGTTTATTATCATTTGAAGTATGCAGATATGAAAACATTGTTTCAGGGCATTAGAATATATACGGAGAGAGGTAGGGATCAGCACAGAGCACTGTAATAGTCCAACTACATTGTCTACTATGTAAAATGCACGGAAATCATCCACTGGGAAGTTTCTGATCCCTGGAGGCAGCCAAAGCAGCTAATTAATTCTCTTTCTCTTGCTTATCTTGCACTACAGTGCAAGAGGTTTTGAGTGTTTCTTAGCATTGCATTTATGGAACAATCAGTAAACAGGGGGAAAAAAAAACCAAAACCAAAAAACCAAAACAAGCTACTGAGCTCAAGTAATATTTCAAGGTTATTTAAGTGGTCAAAATTTTATTATCCCAAGTATGATCTCAGCAGAGAATATGATACTGTTCTGTCTGGACTTAGTGCTGTTTAGTCATCTCCCATCCATGCTGCCAATCGGTCCTGTGGTATAGCCTGAGGAACCCGTGGGTTTATTTTCATTGCTGGAAGACTGAAACAACCTGGGGTCACAACTGTCTCTTCAGGGTCTTCCACTGTAACGTGTCCTCCCTATCCAAGTTTTCACAGAGAAGGTGTTGAAACCACCTGTGACAGTGTCTTACTGGCATGCTGAGCACCCTTCCCACAGACAGCAGATTTTGTGGTCTCAAGATAATAATTTGGTCAGGCCAATGAAGATGGACTGGCCAAATGTGGAATAAAGGTCCAAAAAGAACCAGCAGATAATGGACTTGATTGTTGCTGAACTGATGTTCCGAAGATAATCCCCATAAGGCAGTGAAATACCACAACACAGAAGATTTTGTTTCCTTGTTCCTGACCTACACATTCAATAAAGAGTGACAGTTCAGAATCTGGTCACCATCTTTCCTGGGAAAATAACCGACAACTAGGAAATGAATTCTTCAAAGTCACTTTGAAAGCCTCAGCCAAACTGTCCAAGTTTCTAAAAACTGGATGTTAGTATGGAAGAAGTTAAGGGATTGCAAATCCTTCCAAGTTCCCTTGATTTCAGTGGGAGTGCTTATTGCTGGAGCTGGGATTTCAGTGTTTGTAAAATGCATTTAAGAGAATAATAAAAAAGAAAGTATGCAGAATACTAATTAACCGACCATTTAGAAAATCATAGTAAGTGTTTCTCATCAGTTATAACCACCCTGGTGGTAAAAAACCCCAACATTTATGCAGTTCTCTGACTAATCTCCCCCAGCACATGCAAATAAAAGTCAATTAAAGGCTACTACAATATTAACAAATATCTAACCAATGATTCTCAAGGGCTGTAGTCTTATCACATTAGTTTTGGAAACTTTTACATAACTTGCATAATTTAAATATTTACAAAATATAAACATTCTTATCAAAAATAGCTCTTTACACCATTAAACAACAGTAATCCTTTCACATGATGCTTTTTAAGCCAGGCATTAAATCACTGCATAAAAATAAACAACCTTTCACAGATGTAAAATAAAATTAAGCCAACATATGGAGGCAGAGAAAATGTTATCATTAACAGTTTAAATATTTTAGTGGTGTGAGCCAATCCATAAATTACATTGTGCATTGAACTTACTGAGGATGCAACGTAATGAAAAATTCTAGATGCTGATTCTATAAAGAAAATACATTTTAAAAAATCCTTTGCTTTAAGGCAGATTCCTTTGGGCTAAACTTCATGTGGTTAATTTTGATAATGATGGTGAACCACCAGTGAGATGTTTGAATGTGGCAGATTATTGCATAGAATTCCAGAGTGGGGTGACAACCAGCTGACTTGCAAAATGTGTGCTCAGATAGTCAGGAAATGCCTGCAGAGGGTTTTATTTCCTTCAAATATCAAACTGTATTTCTGCCCCTTCTCAGACCTGTCCCTTGTGTGTTTGAAGGGCAACCTGTTAAAAATCTTGAGGTTGCTGTTTGGTACCCCGTTCACATTCACCAAGCTGTGCTCCTGCCTCGCTCCCCTGGGCACGGCTTGACCCTCCTTTTCCAGGCAGACACTGCTGAGCTCTCTGCAGTCACACACGTTCCTCAGTCCCAGACGCTTTTCTGCGCATTACACAGAAGGCAGTTTCCTGAATGGCTGCAAAGCAAATGCTTCGTGGTCAACAGCTGAACTCTTTCCCTGTCTTCGTGAGGTTTTCTGAAGTCTGCAGAAATGAACTATTTAGTGGATCCATCCAAACCCAGTTTTAAAAGCACAGACACAAGGACTATATCTAATGTGTCTTACAAACCCTCTTAAGTCTTCAGTCTCTGGCTAATGAGATCTTGAGATTTCTCCACTGTACCTACCCACCACATGGATCTTCACTTCAGGACGTTGTGTCTATTAAATACTCGAGAAGTTTAGCATCTGTCCCTGCTCATGGAGTAACACATTTGAATGTGTCATCAGGAGTCCTTTTTGCTGCTTAAGCTGTCCCTGCGTGCAGTCTGATGTTTACTCAGCTGTCGTTTCAGCCACCACGTGCTTGGACTACCCATTGTCTGGCAGTACCTGTTGCCCCTGAGGCCGATCCCTCTGAAATCCCACGTGGTAACAGTGGTTGCTGCCTGTGCAGCACCTGCGTGCACCACACGGGGTGGATGGTTTGGCCATGCTTCCTCTACTTGGTCTTACTTGCAGGTGTGCACGTCGGTCATGGTCTCGCACCTCCTGCAGCGCACGTAGCAGCACCAGACAAACTTGCACTCGCACCTTTCCACGTGTCTGACAACGTGGGTGTTGTACCCGCGCCCACAGCACAGCAGGTTACAGCCGTCGGGTCCCTGCGAGGTGCGGTTACATTCTCTTCCTTGAGTTCCAGGGATCCCCAATTTTTGGTCTTCGACGCAGTAATTGGGTGATTTGTTCACATACAGAAGGTCCTCTTTCCCAATTGGTATTTTTCTCTGGCTTTTCTCTTTCCTGCGTAGCTTTTTTTTCAGTCTGTCTGATATTTGTATGCTGTTTTCATATTTGTCTTTTAAAAACCGGCCAATCTTTTCAAAGGATGACATGGTTTTCCAACAAGTTTTCACAGCACAGGACCCAGAAACACCATGACAACGGCAATCCACAGACATCAGCTTTGCTACAGCCTGAAAGCAAAGGGACAACAACATTTGGATATGGTCTTTCATTCATTAGGAATGCTGCCTGACATCAGTAACACGGAGGTCTCAAAGTATTTAATATTACAGCTGCCACTGCCATTTCCGTAACAGGGAAGTCAGAGCACGTGTTAGGAACCAGGTTTCCAGTCCTGGACCCCCACTATGAGAGGCATGATCTTCAGAGGCATGACCTTCATTTGCAGTTTGCAATGGCCATAATCTCACCCAAGAGCACACAAAGACTCTTTTAGTGGAAAATCAACTGCTAGTTAATACTTGTAGATACTTACCATCTCTTCTACACAGACCAGTTTCTCTTTAATAGACAGACTTGACCTTGTGCTCATATCTCAAGAATCTGTCAATAACGAAATCACTGGGTAGTCAGAATATTAATCATTAAGATGCAACAGGGATTGAGGCAAATGAGAATTTAAAATCCAATGACAAAACATCTGTCAGAAGACAGATGACCTAATAAAAATGTGAAGGAAAAGAGAAACACAATACCAAAAGATAAATTTTGCACACAACTTAAAAATAGAGAGGATTTAATAGTATTTTTCAAATTTTGAATGATTAGTTATTTTTGTCAAGCAACTAGAATTTCAAAGTAGTTTTAAATCATACTGTACTACTAGATTTATAAGGTTACAGATGTAATCCTTGTTTTCACTGCAGTACAATAAGGTAACTTACTAAGGGCAGAAAGACCCAGAAATTGTCAGAGAAATCTCTGGACATGCCTGCTAGGTGCTAAGGGTCAGTTACTTCTATGTGGACAAGGAGCCCAGCAGATGACACTCAGAGTCTTTCTCTGAGGATAAATTAAACAAAAATAGAGGGAGACAGAGTTTCAAAACAGGAGCAGAAACTGATGTTGAAGTCTTAGACTGATACCAACATATAAAAATGCAGCATACATTAGCAGCGTATGGATGAGCAGATGAATGCAAGAACTACAAATGTGATTCAGTGTCTTGCTTCCCAGCTGCTAGGATGGGCAAATTTTCAGCCTGAACTCCAATATACTTTAAGTTGCCAGCACAAGGAGGCGACGTTTTGGTTTGTCTGATCACAGAACACGCTACTGCATCTCAGTCTGCCATGTGAACTTCAATGATAAAGCTCCCATAATTGAACATCTGGCAAAATTTAGGGATTAGGCATCTTCTCCTGATGTTGCAAGCAAACCTAAGATGGTGTCTGTAGAGCCAGCATGGCCTTCAGGTGGGACACAGCTGCAGCACACACCTGTATCTCCGCAGTGCACAGTGACTGCAGAGTTACTGGGACCATGACTTTCATACTGTCTCCACAACCAGTGCTTGGTTTCACACTTCAGATTCATATGGTGAATCCATTCAGTTATTCATGAAATAGTGAGAGGATTCTCCCTATGAAGCAAAATTCCATGGAGAGCTTCGGAGGAGTACTGTTACAGAAACCTAGTGGAGAGATGTGTCATTCTGAGCAAGCTGGGACAGGCTTTCTTAAGTGGGTTATGGAACTGACTGATAGTTTGTGAGAAATGATCAGTGTGGAGCTCAGCTGGGTCCACAAGTGGTGTGGTTAGCCATAAAGCCCATCTGAGCAGTTCCTCCTGCCCTTATTGCCACTCAGCCTTGGTGGTACAACACGCACAGCAAGAGCGCAGGGTTAAGTGATGAACAGGGATGAATATTGCTCTTTTTTAAAATTAAACCTGAGAGAAAGATCATTTTTAAACTGTCTTCCTTTCACTGATCCAATGCAATTAACAGAGGGAGCAGCACAGGATGGGAATCTGTGGCTGGAACAGACAGATGGGGCAGAAAGCAGAGGTTGATTTGCAGCAAAGAAGAGTGTCAATAGAATTACAGTTTGCATACCCTCTAATGCCAGTTAATGCTTAACACCTCCAAGTTAAGCTTTTGCAGGCACTGTTCTCAGCTGTGAGACAAGGACTGCCAGTACTTGTTTTGTAACAGGAACTGATGCCTGTAATCAAACGTCCCAATTTCAGCCACTGGTAGAACTAATATGATTATTCATGAAGACAAGCACATGTCCTACCAGAGGTGCAGCACTTAAGAACAGTTCCAAACTGCTGGTGAGTTTCTTACCAATCCACAAGTATCAGTAAAAATAAACTCTCCGATGAGCTAGGCTTTTTCAATGCGAGAACACAAGTACCACATCAAACAAATTTCCACAAGTGGAAAAGTGAGCAGAATTTTTCCAGGAGTAAAATACTACTAATACAATGATAGTTAACCCATACTGCCTGACTTCTGTATAAGGAGCAGAAGAGCCCAACTCAAATACGCACTATTAAGTAGACTGAAAATTGCCATGCTAAAAGATGATGAATGTTTATCTTGTAGCAGAATAAGGATGCAATCTGCATCTTCTGAGAGTCAGATTAGTGGACGACTCAAAAGACACACACAGTTTTAAAATTTTTATATGTTGATATGATAACTATGAGATGTGGAAGTGTAAAATAACATTTTGTACTGAAACAGGAGAGAAACAAGAGAATTCTGCACATACCAGTTCTGTTACTAACTCCAAACAAACACAGAAGTATTGTCCCTGGAAGACTGCTCTTGCAAGACACCAAACCAGGAACATGATAGTATTTATTACAAAAGGTCGTAAGATATGAAAACATCCTTCTTATAAGCCCAAAAACATGAAGGTCAACATTTTCCAGCATCTCCTAGTTAAGATTGGAAAATACAAAAAGGAAGAGTTATGCTAAACTTTACTTCAGATAATATTGCTGCTAGAAATCCCAAGTACCAACAATAAACATTCTTTTTCATTCTGGACAGTGATCAAAATATTTGCTTTATCCTACATTTTGCCATTAAATTACAAAATATTTATGCAAGGAAGCTGACTATACATTTCTTCCTTAACTATCTCGCTCTACAAACATGATAAACAACCCTTTGCTCTTTCCTTAAGGAAAGGATCATTTAATCCTCTGTTCCTCTTATTGACATCTCCTACTACAAGATACAAATCACCTTTCCTTGGAGATGATTTAGCTGACAGGCATCTAAGTAAACCCACAGTAACTGTTCTCAGCTTTTACTTAGGTTTAAAGTTTGCTTCATCTACTTCAGTTATGGAAAGGGTCTATGTCATAGTACCATAGAATCATGGAAAGGTTTGGGTTGGAAGGAACCTGAAAGATTTTCTGCTTTTCCAACTACATAGCTTAAACGAAATAACATATATTACCTGTAAAAATTACTTCAAATTAAAGTAATTTTCAGTTATACCACCATGGCTCTTATGATGGCTTACTATGGCTGTTCCTCGTTTATGGCAGATAGGAAAGTTGATTACAGTAAAACCCACTGATGCTGCTTCCAGCTGCAGGAAATTCTGGAGTCACAATGGGGTCCATCAACATGTGTAGTCAAAAGCAGAGGTTTTCACTTTCCTTTTTTCCCTTTAGTTAAAGCTATGTCACTGAGCAGAACAGATTTAAAGTATTATGGGCTCAGAGAGAGCCGTTAAAGATAAAAACTCCAAGATAAAGCAGAGAAAGTAATTTTAAAGGAAAAATAAGAATCCTAAGCTTTGCCATTCCAGATGTAAGGCCCAAGCACTAGATTACAGGCTCACATCTCCCTGTATAGGCTATTTCTGCCCCCATTTTAAATCCTCTGCAGGACAGGAAGGAGAATCCAATGTAACACATGCAAACACACAGTTTTGCTCAGCAACCTGGTTTGGAAGTTCTTTGGGCTGAAAAGAAGCCATCCAGAGTCAGTCTCCTTTCACTTCTTTGATGCATATCCTAACCAATGAGGTATTTTGAAGGTGTCATTTCTATCCCATTTTAAAGAAATATTAACTCTTGATTTCCCCTCTGAACCATGTTATACTTGCACTCTCAAGTGTGGACTGCAGACTGTGGATGGGTAATGAGGCCTTGTGTCCAGCTGGCCTTCTCATTCAGTATTAGAGAGAATTAAAAACGCAGGTCATGATAGTAACAGACTAATCAGTGACAAAAATCATAATGTGTTATGCTGATAATAGGACTATTTCAAGTTTGCAACTGAATATCAAATATCTAATTAAGATAAATTTACTATTTAAGCACTGCAGATCTATTACTTTGTGGATTTTATTTTAACATATAGAGATTAGTTGGTTAAAACCTGCTCTGTATCTGAGTTTGTACATGCTTTCTTTGGTGATGTTAGTGCTGTTGTTGCCACTGGCCCCATGAATACCTGCAGCCAAGGACCCGCCTCCTTTGGCTGGTGCCATTTTGTCAATGAAGGCGATCGAGCAGTTGCTGCCACATCTGAATGACACCTACCTGCCTCCCAGCCTCGTTGTTGTGCAGGTTCATCGCCACCAGTCCGCTCCCGCTCTTGCTTGTTATGTTCTTGAAAGGCACGTCCAGGAACTTCCTGCTGAAGGCCATTCCATAGTGGATATCGTCAGAGCAGCCGCCCCAGTGCCAGCCCTCGCTGGCCGAGCCGCCGTGCTGCAGGGTGATGTCGCAGGAGCACTCGGTCATGTTCCCCGCGCTGCACGACCGTGTCACCGAGTGCACGAGCCCCGCCGCCGTCACTGCCGAGATGAACGCGCTCTCCTTCGTGCCTGCACAGCAAGGGGTGGAAACGTCACTCCGTAACTCCCTCTGATCACCTTCCTGCCTGGGCTATAGACAGGGACTTCACACGATTATTAAAAGGGAACGGTTACAAGTTGAAAGTCATCACCGCTTGGTCTGTAGTGTTAACTTGTTCAAAGCAGTGGATGTTCATACCCCAAAATGAGTTCAAGGCCTCTTCATATGACCATGTTAATAACGGTGCTCTTTCTTGCTACTTGTACCATGCAATTTTTGGTAACTTCTTTCTAAATCTGATTAGGAATTTTATTTGCCACAGAAATTTTCAAGCCAAATACTAAATAAAAAATCAAACCTAAAATTAACCACATTCCAAACCCCTTACTCTCCACTCTGCTTTTCACTATTCATATTGATTTGAAGAAGAAAAGGTCAGTCTAAATCTCAGAGAAGCTGTCATGATCCCAGGTTACTTTGGTACAGGGCCAAAACTTACCTCGTGCTAAATTTAGCAAACATTGATGTTGTTCTAATTCACAAAGGTTGCAAAGAGCCCCAAAAATCTTAAACCAGGCAGAAACAAGGATGGCACAAAGATATTAGGCCATGTGCTTTTCCTTGAATAAGCTGGCCATGGGAAAGACAGTGGCATGAAAGGCCTTTACTCGTTAGACTGTATCTCAGCAGAACCACAGCGGGTCCTGCCTGGGTTTCTTACACCTGTCCCATTCTCTGAAACCTCTGGCATAATGTGGCACGCAGCTTTATACTGTGTTAAGCAAGGCATACCCTAAGCAAATTGAATATCAATGAGTGGTCAAGAAATGTAGATGAAATTTTACTGAAATGGGCCAATTTTCACTGTTGTAAAAATAATTTATTTCCAGTCTCTCAAGTTCCTGCTCATGGGCAGGAAAATTCCTGTTTGTTTCTCCTATTTCTATTAGTCTGTGTGCTGGTACCATCATAAAAGGCTTCCACAGTGCACACGAGTGAAGCTTTGGTGCTGAGCAGTGCCACTCGTTTATCTTCAGAAACAGTTATTCCTGGTGAACAGGAGAACTAACATACATATGGCTCCATAGGGTGGGGAAAACTGCTCACATTTTCTTTTTTTCCCTTTCCTTTTTAGATTATGTATCACTTTTTATTCCTCACTTTATGTTTTCATGATTAATGCTTGGGGGTTTTTACACTGTTTTAGTACAAAGTGAAGATTGCATGAACAGAAAGTGAAGTACCACAATACTTAAAATCACATCCATCCCACAATCAGTGACCAGGGAGCTAAAAAAAAGTTGCAGGACGCTTGCAACTTGCAGGAAAGCTTTGGTGTGACATTTGATGCAAAAACCTCATCCTTGTTTCAGTGGAAATTCCAGCAATTTCATAATTATTTTATGCAAAAAAAAAGCAGCTTTGGTTTCACTGTGCTGATCAATACCACATAACAGAGCACATATGATACATTTTAAAGCATTTCACATTGTGCTTAGTGCCCTGAGCAGAATCTTTTGCCTGCAAGTGACCTTTTCGAAATACTATGTCATAAGCCCACTTATTTAGCAACTATGACACAAGGGGATAAACCCAAGGTATGTGTAAGAACAACAATATTTCAACACTGTTAAGTGGATCTACCTACGGGCAGTGTCATCCACGGACGTATTACGGGAAAATTACAAGAAGCAACAACAACGTTGCAAAGACAAGGGCAGGTTTCGTCTGCTTGGTGCATTTCGTGTGCCTGCGGCACCTCCTGGGACGGCTGCGGTGACCGCCCGCCCCGGCTCTGCCCGGCTCTGCACGGACGGTCCCCGGCGCCGCGCCGCGGGGCTCCTGGCCACGCAAAGCCCTAACCCCGGGGCAGCCCCGGGCCCCCCGCCCCGCCG
>VWPU01018732.1:0-55748 GCA_013398955.1 Callaeas wilsoni | reverse complement strand
CATGGCCGCGCCGTCCGCCGCGCAGCCGCCGTACGGGCGCGGGCCAGGCTCATAGCGCGGCCCGGCCCCGCCCGGCGCTCACGTGGCTGGGCAAAGGGCCCGGCCGTGGCGCTGCGTCCGGAGCTGTCTCGCACAGGCACACCGTGGGTCCGGTTGGAAGGGAGGAGGCGGCTACCTGGTCCAGCCTCCCTGCTCAAGCAGAGTTATCCCAGAGGACATGGCACAGGATTTGTCCATACTGTTCTCGAATATCCCCAGTGAGCGAGACTCCACACCCTCACAGGGCCATCTGTTCCGGTGCTCAGTCACCTGCACAGTAAAGAGGTTCTTCCTCATGTTCAGGTGGAACTTGTGCACCATTTTCTGCCCATTGTCCTCTTTTCTTCTGCCCTCTTGTCCTGTTGCTCAGAACCACTGAGAAGAGCCTGGTCCATCCTCTTGGCACCCTCCCTTAGGACGCTTACATTGATGAGATAGCCTCGCAGTCGTGTTTTCTTGAGGCCGAACAAGCCCATCTCTCTAATCTTTTCCTCATAAGACAGATGCTCCAATTCTTTAGTTACCTTTATTGCTCTCTGCTGGACCTGCTCCAGGAGCCCCATGTCTCTCTTTTCCTCTGGAGCTATTAACTGGGCACAGCCAGTGCAGCCTGGGGCTGTGTTTGGCTTTGCAGGGAGCCTGGAAAGCCCTCAGCAGTGGTTGCCTGTGGAGAGTGGGGCCTAGCAGTAGTGGAGCCCTGGGCCCTCTGTCCAGCCACAGCTCCAGGGTGAGTGTCCACCTGACCCTGCACCTGACCAAGGACTGCCCTGTGCATTGTGTGCTGCATCACCTCGCTCACAAAGGTTTGCAAGGCTTTCCCTGGTTTCCTGCTTCTTTTAGTTGTTTTGGTTGGTTGGTTGGGGCTTTTTTTGTTAAAACAGAAAGAAGAGTTCACAGAAGTAACAGTGGTGCCACGTAGGGGAGCAGCAAAGTGCCACAGGGCAGTGCACCAGGTGCCTGACATACACGAAGTAACACCACTGGTGGTTCTTGCAGGGTCTCCCCCTGCACTGCATTGTATCTTTGCCATTTCATAGCTGTAGCACTGCCTAGACTGGAGCTCAGGTAGGCTGGGCTGCAGAGCAATAGCCCCAGGAGGTGCCAGTGAACGGCAGCTTCCAGTGAACTCATGCCAAGGAGAGCACCCGCGTAAATGGGCCCGAGCTGTGACGAGGACTATCACTCGTGCAGCACTCCAGATGGTTCTCCCAGGGAGAGAACACGTCTGCCTCCTCTCACACTGTCTTTGAATGATGGCACAGATCTCTTTGCGGTCATTTTCCCTATCCTTAGCACACTGCTTTCCATTGTACCTCACCGTTTTTGAAGACATCCTAAAAGACAGTTATTTTTTGCTGCCTTGTGATGTAATCTGGAAACAAAATATGTAATGACATGATCTAGAGAAATGGCAGTTTCAATAAATCCAGTAATGCAGATAAACACTGAACACTGCTGCCTTCTACCCTGCCCTTCTTGCCAGATGAAAACTAATAGGATTTGCAATACTCTTTGGAATTAAAAAGTCTGAAAAAGAGGTGGACTGAAAGGTGATGACTATGCTCTTTGCACACCCCAGGTGCTTTAGAAAATTTCCATACTCAGGCTTAGGGAGTTTCCGCATGTGCTTCACTGCATCCTCAGTACAGACCAGATTGTTGATGACAGTTTATGATTTACAACTCCAGATTACGCTATGACCCAGTAACATAGTTCTAGGCTGAAAAGCTTGGTTTATTCTATTTTGTTCAGTTTTTCTTCCTTTCTGCTTTTGTCCCACTTACCTATGCTACCTCTCTCTTCACAAGCAGACCAACCTATAGATTAGGTTCTCAAAAGTAGATTTTACATTAGAAACTACTATGAAAAATTTCAGTATAAATTTTTTCTTAAAAATACCAGTGCATAATTAGTCCAGTGAAAGGCTTGCAACACTAATAACAAAACAAAACAAAAAAAAATCAAATGTTATCCACCAATATGTCATGGAATGGAAACTGCCCTTTGAAAATGTCATTTTAATAATCTGTATGATGTTAAGGTAGTATTATTAATATATATAAGAAAACATGGTTTAAAGAAAGATGGACCTGCTGTTGAGTGTAGGTCTCTACTTCTCCTTTGAAATTCTTATGTAGGTCTTGGAGTTGTGTAGAGAAGGCACTTAAGGAATCAAATATGGACTTTCATCTCTTATTTTGATTTCATAGATAATATCATCAATGCTAAAGTATTGGGGGCCACCACTCCTGAAAGACTCACCTAAGCAGCTTTATGAAGGGCCAGTTGCTCTCCAGCAACATATTTTGCTTCATATCAATTTTACTATGTCTACATTATTGATCTGAAGCATTACGCACAGTTTGAGAAATTGGAGCTACACATCATTTATTTCTTTTTGTTCTATGCTTACATGAGGATTGGAACTGTAGAAAAATTTCATTGTTTTCTTAATGGTCTTCTTCCTTTTATTCTTTGGGCAATACCTGAACATTAAACCACCCTCCATTTAGAAAAAGTCTTGACTATACTGATTTTGGTGACAGTCATACTCTATCTGTCAGAACAAGTTTTAAAATTCTGTCAATTCAAAATTCAGAAATAATTTTCTGCTTTAGATCAGAAAGACTTCATTTGTTTGAAAGACCGGCAGCCCTTTTATCATCTGTTCTGAGCACAGCAATTGGGAGGGCACTGTGCGGCATGAATTAAGCTGGAATTATAGTGCTTACATGTTTTGACATGACTGTAACATCAGGGTCAAATACATCAACAAACACAGTGCCCTTTATTGCTCTGTTAGTCTGGAATGACCAATTTAAGATAATTGGATCTAATTTCCAATCAAATTATTTAGCATAAATTCAATTTGACTTTATGTCAAGAAGGCTGGTGTTTAACGTAGTATCTTGCAATCCAAGCTGGTTCATTTTGTCAGCTCACAAAAGAGGAAAATCCCATCTTCATGAGCATAAATTATACCTGTAAACATTGTTTTAAGCAGAAAAAGTAAAAATGCAATACGGGTTGGATTTGTTTTCTAATTTAGTAGCAAAAGCCAGTTAAGTCATAGCACGTTAGCATTCTTGCTTAACAGAAAAGTACAGATATGAATGTCTTATACGCTAAGGCCACCATCAGCTATTTAGGGCGAGAGAATTAGAACACTATCTTCAGAGGAGCATTCAGTTTTGATTAAAAATAAACAGTGATGAAATAATAGGTAAGTTGTTCCCATTGTCACCTTTCTTATTCAAACATGACTTACTTGTGGTATTAATTTCTTAACTTCTGTTTCCTATCAATCAAATCCTCTTACATCATTGACCATTAAATTGAAAATCCCTTTGTTACAAGATTTCTAGTCCAGTGTAGGTATTAGTACATCATGATCAAGACCCTTCTTGGATTCATCTTCAAGCTTGTTTTATAAACTGTTGATTTTCCAGCCATTTCATCCTTCTGCTTGTGGGCTTCTAAGCAGGGGTTCAGAGATGCAGCGAGGCAGGATTCCAGAGCTGGGAATGAATTATTTATTAAATTTACAATACCATTTATATATTCTAGTTCCATAAAGCAATTGAACGGTGTTCACACTTCTCCTAGGGTGATTGGTCAAAGTCTCAGACACCCACTGAGAAATGGTTTTTCCTAATATAATGTACACAAGGTCAGAAGATACCAGATATGGATGCTATTTACAAAAACCCTATCTATTGTTTGCATAGCTTACACAGCACAGGAAAAGTTCTCACAGAATGAATGCAAGAAGAGAAAATTTCCCTGCTAACAGCATTTCAGCATCCACATCTGCTAACCATTCTGATGATTTCAAGTTTTCTAGTAACTTTCCTGCATTGCTAAACTAAAAGAAGTAGTACTGCAGCACCTACACCAGTGACAAATACAACAGTAAAATCATTGCCACTCTGCAGGGAGGCAGAGATGTTTATTTGCTTTAACATAAGCATGTTGCCACAGCTTTGAACTGACAGTTCTGTCCCGCTGTCTTGGGAATCTTGTTCTGTCACTGCAGCATGTTCCAGCCATCCATTCAGTGTCCCACAGCTTCTCTGACACCCAGGTTTCAATGAAATTTGGATTCAGCAGGAAACCCTGTGAGGAAGAAGAATCAGATTTTACATTCCGAGTTTCCAGGGCCTATTATGTCAGCCTTTCCTTAGTGACATGTGGGCTTGGAAAAATCTTGTTTCCTTGCACAGAAAGTGGTGTTGGATCATGGAGCCTTCCTGCTGCAGTGTAGGAATTCACTCTTCCCTCAGGCACAGATCTATCATCTCTTCAACCTTATATCCAGCAGTTACCTCACTCCTGTAGCCACAGTGTTGTAACTAGAAGCTCATATTAAATCCATATTCTGCCCTGTCATCAAGGTGGTTTTTTTGGGCACTACTACCGACAGTCCAGTTCCCATCCCTTAATTGTGACCTGGCACTCATTCTGTGTACAGCAAATGTTTGCCTTGCAAACTTTGTAACCATTGAGTATTGCTCTGAGTCAACACACATTCTTCTTCATTATCTGTTGCCATCCTAGTCTTAAAAATGAAACTAGGAAGAATATTTTAAGAGCTCAGTGCAAGAATCCATCCTTTTAGAAATACAGGGCAGCCTTGTGTAGCCTTTCAGTTCAATACAAGCAGCTGTCCACTCTGAAAACTCTCCTATACAGGCACACTTCATGCTGTCAAGGAAATTGGCATTTCTTCTTCTTGGACTTTATTTCCTCACTTTATCGTAACTCCACAATACAGCACCTAGCCATGGATAGCACAGTGTGTCGCAGGCTAGTTTAAGACAGTAGCACAGAAAGTCTAATGAGCTTGTATCCCTTAAGGTCTGTGCTCTCAGCTGAATCCTTGTAAAAATCCTTCCTAGACATCAACCAGAGGACATTTAGGGCTCATTTAGCCAAACACATCCATCTCTTTCCTAAGATACAGGACAGAAAATGCCTTGTACACACTCCAGACGTACCCAAGAACTGGGCATTTTCACCTTCATCCTGTAATTAAAGCAGAATGATTAAACCCTGGTCACTCTTTTCTGACAGGAAGTGGAAGAAGCCACCCGCAGATGCTAGATGGATAGGGCACAGAGAGACACTTGTTTGCATCAGCACTGTACTTAACTATTTTGTTTTGATAAGCTTAAGCAGTGCATTTCCCTCTTCCTTGTTTAGCAGTAGTCATTTTCTGTGCCCCCTGTCCTTCTTACACTATAATTTTGTAATAGAAGCTATAATCACAACCAAGAATTACACAGAGAAAATGAACTGATTATTGCTTGTTGAAAAACAAAACAAAAAACCTTTGTTCAGATAAATATATCCTCCCTTCACAACCAATTCAGGTGCTATGTCACCCTCTACCCCATAGATACTCTGCCCCCCTTTCTGTGCAGGCTGAGCATTCCCTTTGTTATAAAGGGGGACCAGGGATTGATGTTGCCCTGGGGAGGGGAGCAATCAGTGCACCTGACTGTAATTTCAGGACAGAAGGCTTTTTCTTCATTTGCTCCCAGCCTGTAAAGATTCAGTCAATCTTAAACTAATAAGAATTTGTTACACTGTAAATAGGATAACCAGAACTCAGTCCAAAAACAAGACACTTATTCTTCCTTTATGTATTAAATAGCTCACTTTTTACAGGCTGACAGCTTCTGACAAACCCCAACCACTCACTTGCTTGTTTGCTACCTCTTTCTGCTCTTTAGTTCTTCTGATACCTGCCATCACTGCCATCAATCCTATCTCCACAAAACACTAGCAGAGAAATCACCTCCTTCATCATCCTAACTTTATGCAACTGAATCATCACCCTGGTTCTTCTTCTCCAGTCACATCAAGATTAAACTCTTTTCTTCCTCCAAGACCTTAAGTACCTCCACACTCATCCACATTTCTTACCCAAGTTCATTTAGCATCCCATGTCAGCTATTTTGGTAATATCAGTAATGTCAGCCTGTTTATTTCTTACGTAATAGTTTTCCCATCCTTTCATGGGCTATCTCTCCTGCACACAGTCCTCAGAATATTTGTGTTCAGGCTACCCATATTACATCAGTAATCACTTAACACCACAAATCAAACACAGTCATTTTGATTCAGTCATTTCAATCAATATTCTCTTAGCTGATGGATCATATGACATGGTAATGTTTTATCTTGGCTTACTATCTGTTTATCAGTGCTATCAGAAGGCTTTGGTCAGGGAAAAAAAAAGAGAAGATGTGTGTGATAAGAGCAGGTAGTTCCAGGTAGAGGGACAAGCATGATTACCACCAAGCACTGATGATTGCAGGAGGCATGGTTTCATAAGCTCTCTGCCTTTCCATCTAAGCAGAGCTGACTACAAGGAGACTTTGCCAGGATCTGTGTGTATTTATGCCAGGCTGGCTTTCTACATTTGTGCAGTTTATTTAAATAAGAACTACATTCAGAGACTTTTTTCCCACATTTTATATATACTACAATAATAACAATAAACAAGCAATAGATGGGTATGTTGTATGTTCTTCAAAGAAAGCCCTGTTCCAAGTGAGAAATCGGTGAAGAAATTCTCTGGTGGTGAAAGGAGTGAAGTAATTTTGAAATCACTGGAGCTGAAATAATTTACGGCAGCAGAGAACATAGTCACTACTTTCAGTTTTGAGACTACTGAGAAAAAGGCATTTTAGAAATACATGTATATCCAGACCCTGTTTAAACCACTGCCAATTGCATTCTATGAGCCTAGTAATAAAAGCCAAGACACTACTCCTGAATAGTTAAATATTTCTTTTTGACTTGACTGGATACCTTTTAATCATAATCTCTTCATAATCATGAATCACTGTTATTATCTGAAGTACAGATGTTCCAGGGAGATTCTCATTTCGTTCTACACCAAATATTTCATGGAGCAGTCTACCTGTGAATGTATTTTGTGCTTCCTCAAGCACTTAAAGTGGAAGCTAAGCCTTGGAATTAGTGAAAGCTGAGCTGACAAACTAGATCTGAGCAAAAGTGACTCTTCTTGCCACCTGGAATAAACTCAGCATATGAATGGAAACCTGAAAATTCTCTTAAGAGTGTTCTAAAATGCTTAGATGTTGAACAAGAAATAATGTAAGCAGTTTAATAGAAGTGCAGTCTACAGTATTTTTCTTAAGTAGAAATAAGAAGTACTTAAATTTTATTTGTAAATTTAACATATGGAGAGAAACAATAAATGATTAAGGAGAAGTACTGTACGCAGGTATAGAATAAAGATTCCATATGTTGACAGAAAATTGTGGAAATATTACAGCCTAATCAGATGAGCAAAATCTGCTATGGCATTAATGCATCATAGTAGTTCTGGATAACCCAAACTAAATGGTATGAGTAAAGACTAAATATATTTAGTAGGAAGGACTGTAGAAAATGAACATTCAGTGTAGTCCCGCTAAAACCATTCTGATTTTAAGACAGAGTCATGACAGGCCATGACAATATTCCTTTGTACATAATCCCCAGTAATTTCAGTAAATATAATGTTAAAAAGAATCTGATGGACTGACCAGTGAAATATTCCAGACTTTATTATTTTGTCTGTAGACTTGAACTCCCATGACTGTAATATAATATTCAAGGGCCACCTATTCCAAGCATCCCAACAATGAGGAAGTCAGGCAAAACTACCAGGAAGCTTGTCTGGATGAGCCGTGGGTTCATTGGGAACAGGCAGAGGAAGTGGCTGAGCCAAGATACCATATTTGAGAAGTAAGTCTTGACAGTCTGGCGAAGCTATCAATGACTGGCAGAGGGGAGGCATAACCACTGTTTTTGGAGAAGCATTAAGGAACACTGGAGGAACTATAGGCCAGTCAGTCGCAGCCCTGAGCCCAGCAGCATCATGGGTCAGAATTTGGTGGGCTCACGGGGCTTGTGAATACGCTAATTGTGTATTCAACTGCCATGTGAAGTTCTCCTCTGGATTAAGCAGTCTCGTCTGACAAGTGTCATTCCTGGCTACTTTTTTTCTGCCTTCTGCATTGTAAAAACACACAATTTCTCCAAATTGGGAAACTGCCCCAATGTAGTGACCAGCATGGTCAGTTCACCTGTCTAGTTCAGTGCATGAAAACCCACATGGTAGCAGGAAGGTGAAGTAGGAGTGGCAGCAACTTTTCTATCCAGACTGCACACTAATTCCACTTCAAAAACTATCCCATAATTCTCCTTTGCCGTGATTTTGTCTTCTACAGCCCTAAAACATAGCTTTACAGAATTTTCCCAGCAAAAGCAAATTAGAATGTCACCTCACAAACTGGATTCCCATTCTAATACGCCAAAAATATGAAATATATCTGTTTCTTAGTTATGCAGGTCAACTGCATATTTATACTTCCCCTGAGCAGACACGAACTACACAGATTAGTGACCAAGTCGTGAACTAAGTATATATACAAAAATGTAAATAAAAATATTACAAAAAGCAACATGCTACTGTAACAACCCACCCTGCCCCCCAACAATTACAATAGCAGTATAGCCACCACAACCTTAGTGCAAGGCAAATTGGTAGGAAAGGGAAAAAGTTACAATAGCAGTGACAGCTGGGAGAGAAAAGTTTTACAAGGACCAGCAGTGTTTAACTGTGGGCTCTTAAATCGCACAAGTAAGGGACTGCTCTGGTGTGGTGAAAGGTTTGATCATGCTCAGGAGAGCACATTCAAGCTTCCTATAACTTCTGCAGTTGCTGCAGGCTGTGTGATGCTCATTGTAGCCAACATCTGCCCAAGAGCACAGCCATAGGGAAGCCACAAATTAATTTCAAATTTGAATAAACATTTGCAGTAAATGCCCCAGAACACAGGGGAGTTTGAAGTCAGCTGACACATTTGAACTTTCTGGTTGATCCAATAGTTGAGTTCAGTAAAAAAAGCAGACAGCAGTCCAAGGCTAGTATGAGCACAGTGCAGATATGTAACAAAATTTGCATTCCTCCTCTAAGTTTCCTCCACCCATTCCTGATTTTGTTTCTCTGATCTCTAGTCAGGACAGAACTTTGTTTTTCTGAGTACGGGTGGAGTCAAATGACTTTTGAGGAGGGGAGGAGAGGATTCTTATAAAATCTGATGCTTAACGCATCCTGAAGGAGACAGATTGGTTTGTTCAGATAGCCAGATGGTAGTTCAGATGAGAAAGATGACCTGGTGGTTTGCAGCACAGCTCAAGAACTTACATACAACTGGAAGGTGAAGGAAGAGCTTCATATCCCATACAAGCCTTGACTACCTGAATAAGGTAATTTCTTGATGCTATACTTGATTTTTCTAACTGGTTGCTCAGAGCATTCAGCCCCTCTTTTCTATCCTAATATGCTTTGTCAATAAACTGTTATAGCTCATACTCATTAGCTTGACTCCTTCTAAAATGATGTTACAAAGTTAGAAAGGAAAATTTAACAGAGTTCCTCCTGAATTTGTGTCTGAGGAGCAGTAACTAGTATAACTTTATTGTAGTTGAAGCTCTAGTGACAGGTGAGCATCAGCAGAGTCAGTCTGAGTGTTAGATGAAAATCATAAGGTATCTGAATGTGACAAACAGTGCCTGTTCCTTGCCTATGTATCAAAGCACATGTGTGTAGGAAGTTTCAGCATAAATTACGATTGATTTCCTTGTTTCTTTCCATCTTTCTTCTAATACAACCAATAAAAAGGACTATATTATTTAATCTGTTGTTAATTTATTAAAGATTTATTTAATCTGTTTACTAATTTATTATACTATTTTGTATTTAGTTTTGCAAGGTATCAGGCTTTGGTAAAAGTAGTTTTGCGTCTATGTATATTAAGTATGTTTTTCTTCCTTTTCTCTTTTTTTTTGGTAAGTCCAAATCTAAGGTAAAAGTACAATATTTGTACTGGAAACCCAAACCAAAGGCGCATTACCAAGTCACATTTCTTTATCTAAATGTGGAAAAACTTGCCCTTTTTTGTCTTTTCGGGGAACCTATATCTGTCAAGTATCACCAGCTCACAAGGAGCCCACTCAGCCTGCATTCAGACAGAGTGAATACACTTTTTTGGGAAGTGTTAATTATGAGTTGCATGGAAACAAGAAGTTTAGGATTCATACTAACAACAGTCTTTTCTTGATTCCACCACCACATTGTTTTGCAATATGCAGCAAATGTATTCAACTCATTTGCTCTTGTAAAAAGTAAGTTTGAACATGGAGCACAAGATAACCAAGTAGGACAAGTATCCATCTTCACAAGTTTATGTGGCACCCTAAAATGCAAGCAATGAGATAAGCATTTTATAATTTATTTTTATTATTGTCTGATAAGCTTTTTGAATCACTGGCATGAATCAAAGCAGAAATAGCTTGGAGAACTTGCAGAGCATGGATAGAGGAACAGCCCCAGTGCCTCAGAAAGTGCCTTTGTAGCTATCCAGGTGCAAAGATAAAGGTTGCACTCTAGCTTGCGTGTTCTTGCTGGCAAATTTTGCCATGAGCATAGTAACACTACTAACAGAGCTGTCTGCTCTTGCTGATGCACACACCAAGCACAGGCTTTCCTGATTTAAGTCCCTGTCTCACAGGATATCTTTTCCAGCTGCCATGAGAAATCTTGGAGGTAGGAGTCATTGGGATGCTAGATAGAATGCTTGTGCTTCCAGGCACAGCTTTAAATTTTTGAGGTATCTTCTGTATGGCCTGGCACAACAGAAGGAGCAGTTTCCCTACAGGTCTTTCCTCCTTTTTATTCTGAAGGTTAGCTCCAGGGACAAAGTGAGTAAGTAAAGATATTAATACCTTACTGTTTACCACTACTCAGTAGCTAAGAGCAAAAGGAGATCCTACGCAGGTTTTTACAGTGTAGGGTGTTTGCACTTACATCACCTTATAATAAACTTTCTCTTGCAAGTGAAGGAGGAAGAAAGCAAAGCATGGTGTCAGAAACATGTTTCCTTATTGTAATAGCTGTGCTTTCTTCTACCCTGTTCAGGCATTCCAGCAATTCTCTATAGTATGTAGCTGCACTGCTTTCAAATCCATAGGGCTGCTGGAAAATAACTACCTCATTAATTAATCATGCAACTGAAACAGTAATTTCATTTTGGAGTTACATGTAACACTGTGATCATTAAAAGGAACTGAAGGCTGAATTCCAAGCTGTAACATAAAAGATGTATTTATCATAAGGAAACATGCTGTTCATTTAAGTTTTGTGAGCAGTAAGGCCCAATTTATACTCCTCCTGGGACAGAGTTTGCCTAATGAAAGTGAAGGGTGGTGTCATGCAGATTTTATCATGCCTGTTTTAGTCTGGGTGCTGCCTGGTAAGTAGCAGGATTTCTTCTATCTGTCTTGTGGCACAAATCATTATCCCTTGCCCAGGCATGTCCATGCAGAATGCAGAAATATCAGTATCACTCTGCCTAGGCAGGCTCATTTAGCTTGAGTGTTGCATCCTTTTTATGTTCTTCCAGGCCTCAAACAAAATTATGACCATGCAACTTGAACTCAGCATTGTCAAAAGACATGGCTACAGCTTGATATAATTTCTGTATTTTCTTATAGTAACTGAGCACTAATACAAGTATTAATGCTTCCAACTTTACAAAATGTATGACCTTTGAAAGTATCAGCTGCATTTGACAACTGAGAAAACAGGCACAGCAAGATCTAACAACTTGCTTAAGGTCACTCACAAACTGTGGGAGTGAAAACCTGATTCTTTCATATAGACCTCAACACAAGGCAGTTTCTCTCTCTCTCTTGTGGCTGTTCTAAGATTTTTTAAGACATGGAAGTGTGTCCAGTGCCACGTTAGTCCAGACACATAGCAGTAGAATGATTTTGCTTCTGATCCCTACAAGGCTCTGATGGCTTCTTTTCCTCACCCTGCTGCAGTTATTCAGATCCTCCCGAGATCATGTTCTTCAATGGAGCAAATCACAGGACTAGTGACTGCTCCTTTGTACTGGATAATTTCAAGTGGCATGGATTCCCTCATGCAGCTCATTTTTCCCAGCTGCACACAGGGAAGACAGTTTTAAGTATAGTACATCTTCAGCTCTCTCAAGTTCCCATTCTCCTCCTGAGATAGGCCTATTTTTGGTCTTTGGCATCTTGTACAATATGCTTGCTCAGAATTTAGTGTCCATGAAGAAACTAGAGAAATATGTGAATGTTTCTCTCCCTCCAACCAGATCCCATGTCCTCAATGCACTGCATGATTACTGGAAGTTTGTCACAAAGCTTTTAAGGGGAAATATGCTTTTTCAATTTTGTGTTTAATAAGATGTTCTTGCCTATAAATATACCTTCACAAGGATGAGTGTATACCATTTTGGCAAAAATGTTTGGCGGTGCAGGAACAATTAATATTTATAAATGCTAAAATGTCAAGGACTCTAAAATTCTGTCTTTTAAAATTTTCATGTCTGAATCTTTTGCCATTGTCTTCTCTCCTTTGTTCACATCTGCATGCTTTTGTTTTCTTAACTCTGTACTTGAATTTTTTATTTTTTTTTAAATTTCTTTATTCAGTCTTATGTCTCTTGGGGCGTCTGTTCCCCAGGTGATATTTTCAGTCAAACCACTATAATTCATGTTGTATTTTAACTTGGTAATTATTTGTGTAAGCCATTCCTAGAACATTTTAATTAATTTCTTTAACAATGGGTCTTCTACCTATTTGCAGATCTGTTAAAAAACCTCATCACCATCACTACCACTCTAGGGAAAAAAAAAAGGAAAAACAACCCAAAGCCCAGAGAAGATCTGAAAATTAGAAAAGATGCAGGCTAAAGACAGCAATCCACCAGACGGTGGCTATGGATGGGTTGTAGTAGTGTCAGCCTTCATGGTGATGGGCCTCACTGTTGCTGTCCTCAAGACTTTTGGTCTGTTCTTTGTTGAAATCCAGCAGCACTTTGATGAACTGGCAAGCACCACTTCCTGGATTACATCAGTAACTATTGCCGTCTTTCATTTAGGAGGTAGGTAGTAGTGGTCTTCTAGCATTTTATTTTAATATATTAACTACCTGAGCAAGTTTGGAAATCTTCTTTAAAAAAACCCAAACACAGAAACATGTAAAGTCTCGACTTCCTTCTTCTGTCTCTACAGAAAATACAGAAAATTTTCTTACAGAAAATTGGCATTTGCTGCCTCAGATATGGAATGGGTTAATAACAGAACTTTATAGACACAGGAATCTGATTGCCTGAAAAAACATCATGTGCCTAAACTCATTATTAACTTTTGCTACAGGCTTTGAGTTAAACTCATTAGCAATAATTCTAATAGCCACGGAACTTGTTGAATCAAGCTTTTAAACCAGTTTGTGCAAGTTCACTGATCTCAGAGTGACTGTCACTTTTTCAAATTACTTCAAAACATAATGATTGTGACCCCATCTAGCAGGTAAGCCATCTGCTACCAAAAGGATTCTCAGTCCTGCTTTTTCCCACTTCTCCTTTTTATCTTCACCATGACCCCCTTTCTTTGCATATATTACCAATCCTGTGTCTTTACCCCTCTTAGGAGGATTCCAAGTTATTGATCTACCAGAAGACTCACAGTGTTAAAAAGAAAAAAAAATCAGTTCACTCAGAGAGAGCTCAATAAAGACATGACCACGCAAGCAGAAAGTAGGGGAAGAGAGAGTGAACTATCCTAGCCAAAGGCAGTGAGCTATGGGAACAGGTCAAATACCACATCACACTAAATGAAGGAGGGAAGAATAGGAAACATACTGCATTTGACTCAGCTTGGTTGTTTAGAGAGTCCTTAGTGCCATTGTAAACTACATGATCCTTCACATGATGTGAGGATTCCAAACATGTGCAGGCTTGAACTGTACAGAATTTGTGAAGTCCGCTCTGCATATTCTCATAGAGATATATGGTTGCAATAGGTAAATATCCTTACATAATAAATGCTATCATAATTTTGTTTCTGAAGACACTTCATTGCGAAGACAGCATATAATTACATGCATCCTACTCAGGTCTCACCTATCAGTATTATTGCTTGGAACTGCAGTACTTCCAAACATCAAGAGCAACTTTTCTTTCTTTGAAAAATGTATTCAGAAGGAAAAAAGAGTAACCCAAAGTCAAAGTAAAAAGATAAAATAAGTCATGAGTTGAAAAGATTTTATCAGTGCCATAAACTGCTATGGTTCCTTGATGCCTGCTTTGCAGTGACAGATATAATTAACTGAAAAAAAAACATTGAAAAACCTGCTTCACAGACCACAGAAATGAATAGAAGGTAATCTATCAATTTGGTTTACAAATTAGACATATGACTGACATATTGTTATACTATTTTGTCACTCAGGCATTTGAACTTCATGAGAAGAAAAAGCCAGCATAGGAGGAAAAAACTCAAAAGTCCTGTTTTAGTTAGGTTTTGTTTTGTTATAGCATATATTTAGATTTTATAGGAATGTATCAAGGAATAGAGCATATGACACAATTATATCAAGTATAAACCAGCAGAAATATATTTGCCTACCCAGGTGTGAGGCCGGCCTACTTCAAAGAAGGCAACTATAATTTTCAGCCGAAATTGGTTTTCATCCTTTGAAATTCTTTGAAAATAATCCTCTTTCAGTAAACAAAGCTTGGTGGCCAAACATTCTAAACCCCCTCTGTATAGTTTATAAATGTCTCAGGTCAATACATAATTGTCCTCATCTTCTCCTGCCTTTGCTTCATTTGTAGGGACCACAAGACTTCCTGATGAAGATCACCTGAGCCTCCAGTTCTTTGAGCGTATTTCCTGGCCTGGCTTAGTCTTTCTTAATGTATATCTCTGGGAAGCCTTAAGTATCATTTGGCTCAGTATGGAGGATGATCACTGAATTATTATTTTTTCCTATTTGGATCCTTTAACAGCAGGTCTGTTTCTTGTGTGGAAGGAGAGCGTGTGCTTCCACTCCCAAGGTCTGCTGTCCAGTTTACCACAGCAAGCATTCTCCCCGTCACCTTCACCAGCCTTCTCTCGGTACTGATGTACACCTCCCAATACCTTTCTCTTTGCACTCTAGCTGTCATCCCTTTCCATTGCTTGTACATTCTCTATATGTTGCCCTTATCCTTTCGGACTCTGGAGTCTAGCTATTTTACCCATTTCCAGTTCTGTGGTTAGCTTCTTTCTCTTGCTACCCCAAGTTTAATTTCTGCCTGTTGGTTGTCCTTATTTGCTATTTAAAAATTGAGTTTTGGTAGTATTTCTGCTCCAGCTGCAGATCTTTTTCTTGTCTTCAAGCACTTTTGTGGACGTTATCCTGTGTCTACTTTTCTCTTCTTTTTTTTTGTCATAATGTATGATTCACCAACTGTGTGTACTTTATCATGTCTCATTGACTACATCTTAAGATAATGACTGAATTTCAGGATCATTTTTACATGCTTATAAAATTATCAGATTTTTGCTGTAAAAGGTGATGAGACATTTGAGGTTTCTATAACTCCTGCTGGGTCTTTCTGCTGTCAGCCAATGTACATCCCGCAGAATTTGCAACAACTAGTACTCTGTCAGGTTCATTTCACTCATCTTAGCTACCAAATTCTCTTAATTCTGATGTTAACACAGGTGAATGTGCAACAACGTGCCCCTACAAACTACTATGAAACCTTCCTTGCTGGCTGCTCTCCCTTAATCATTATCTTCCTATTTATTTCAATTTAGGAACATGGTCCCCGTTAACCAAATTCCGTTTTTATGCACGAACTCCAGTTCCCAGGACATTTAGCAGATTGTAGGGAGCTGGTCCACGCCAGGTGGTACTTGGGAACCCCCTAGTGGTCTTGGCTATTTAAAGAATTCCTACGGCCTTGACCTCAACTCTGCGATGCTGATGGAAAAACAGCCAGGCAGTAAAACTGATCCTTAATTAAGGAAAAATATCCCTGACATTTCAGGTGTTTCCAGACTGTGACTAAAGACCAAAGCAGCTGCTGCACTATCAGATCTGTACCCTCTGCACCTTTGTTGTTGTGTTGAAGAGTCCCTGCAGTCTGTTCAGAGAAACTGTACCACTAAAAAGATTTAAGAAATGAATTGCCAATTTTCTGTAAAAAGTATTACCACAAAATAAACACTAATTTTTGGTCCTTTATAAACTTTTAAAATTCAATTAAAGGTTGATTTTTTCAAAATTCCAGAAAACAAAATTTAGTTTTCTCCAGAAAGTTTTCGTGCCATCCATATCAATAATATAGTCTCAGTAATACAATTTTTATAGATGAACCTACAGATTCTGTGGCTGAAGATTTCACTTTCTGCTAAAACAGTCCATGAGGTTCTGTCATGTTGGTAGTTGTATCCTTACAGAAAAATCAGTAGAATGTCCTACTACAAGGAAGGCACTAAAATGCTCTTTCCTTTTAAAAGAGTCCACATATGTTGAATATATTTTCAAATCTGTGCCTCAGGGACAGTCATTTCTCTACCAGCAAGGATACAATTTTGAAATTTTGATTGACCTCCTACCCCATCCAGCAGAATTAAGGCTGTTTGTGTCAAGCATTATAAGAGTAGTCCTCCTCGAAATGTTTTATTTATTTGGCTATGTTGATTAGATTGATGTTGCTAATGTATTTTTCTTTCTCCGATTTTGCTGCTGATCCAGCCCCTGTTGCAAGTTCACTGTGTGTACAATACACCCATCGGACAGTTGTGATCACTGGAGGACTTCTGGCTTTTTCAGGAATGGCACTGGGATTTTTTGGACTCAACATGGTCTGGATGTATGCAACAACTGGCTTCCTACAGGGTATGAATTAATGGTTTTATAGTTTTCTTCCACCAGCAACTTATTCAAGGGTGCTAGTGCTAGGAGTTTTAAAATCTGGTATCTATTTTGATTTTGTGAGCAGCTAGAACCAGCAATGCTCTTTAAAGGTGATTTCCCTCCCATCCCACTCTGGAAGTAAGAATTTGTACAGGAAACCTGCAATGACAAAGAGGACAAATACTTAGATGCCAGTAATTTGCACCTGCAAATTATATGCAAGCAGAAAATGAAGTGTTTTATTTTTCATTCAGGGACAAGGGCTTTGTGAAGGTTTAAAGAATCTTCATAAAGGGTACTGAGGTAAAAAGACAGGGAGATCCCAAGTTTTGTACTTCCTATCAACTTATCTTATGTTTTGAACAGAATCTGAGGCTTTCATTTGATTCCAATCCTTTCCTTTACTCCAGGCAAAACCAGGCCAGAAAATTGTATCCAACAGCTAGCAGATTTTCCTGGAACAGGAAGCAAAGCTAGCAGGGAATAAAATAAACCATTCCGAGTTCTGCACTGGACGCCTGAGAAAATGTCTGGTATTTGAGCCCTTTGGCAGTCCTGGGCTGCCAAAGAGTCTAGGGAGCCACCAAAATAACTCTAAGTTAGAGCAGGTTTTAAGTTTGCTCAAAGCAGTCAAGCAAGAAAATGAAGAGCAAATAGAGGCAATACACCAGCTTCCTTCATGTCCTGCCTCACTGTCTACCCTGAACACAGCTCAGCTTAACCTGCTGGTCAGACCTAGTACCAGCCTTAACGCAGACAGCATGGACACTGAGATCTGTCTAGCTTCAACCCCATGACTATGTGATTTCTCACACACTGACAAAGCTGTGAAACCAACTTCTCTTGCTTTTTTTAAAAGTGAGAATGTAATAATGTATATACTTCATGTTCCTTCTTTTTTCACTTAAATATATACAACTTACAGAATATAACATCACAAATGTACTCTTACATCTACTCCAGCTAAGCTTATGCTTCTGCTAGGCAAAAATGTTTTCCTTCTAACACTTTTTTAACTGCAAATGTAGAAGTACCAACTGCTTTAATTTCCACCTTCACAAAATACCTCAATAGTGTGTAACCAGTGCTACTTCTATTGGTGTTTTTCAGGTCTCGGCATTTCCTTTTCATGGACACCAGCCATTAGTATTGTTAGCCATTATTTCTCCAAGAAAAGGGCTTTGGCCAATGCTATTGCCAGTGCTGGAGAATGTGCCTTTGCATTCATGTTTGGGCCATTTTTCCAGTGGTTGATTAGTCAATATGGATGGAAAGGTGCCCTATTGATCATAGGTGGCATCCAGCTCAATATTTGTGTCTGTGGAGTACTGATGCGACCCCTGGCAAGCAGCTGCCTCCTTGAAGCCAGCCATTGTGAAACCAAAACACCACCTGGCACCGGTGCATCCAGGACAGACAAAGAAGATGAGTCTCCCATTATGCACAAAACCTTCAACTGGATGCTCGTGAGGCGACCAGAATTTGTACTTTATGCCATTTTTGGCATATTAGCTGCTATGAGTTTTTTTGTTCCTCCATTATTTTTAGTTCCACTTAGCTACAGCCTGGGAATAGACGAGTCATGGACTGCATCCCTCCTATCCATTTTGGCTATGGTGGACTTTGGAGGCAGATTGCTGTGTGGCTGGTATGCCAACCTCCATGTTACCAAAACCATTCATTTGCTGGCAATGACGATTACATTGATCAGTACTTCCCTGATGTTGTTGCCACTGGCTAACAATTACCTTTCCTTGGCAATATTCACTGGCTTCTACGGATTCTTCTTTGGTACAACGGTCGCCATTCACATTACAGTGCTGGCAGATGTTGTAGGCATGCCAGAATTTGACAATGCTCTAGGGCTTTTCATGCTCATTCGAAGCACTGGAGGTTTTGTGGGGCCTCCTCTTGCAGGTAAGTTAAGACAACTCTCTGCCAAATACAGTTTACAAGAACAAAGGGGAATGGCAATCCAAACTGAAAAGATCTGGATCTGCACTCAAATTTCTCCCTTTTTCAGCTCAGGGATATCTGACCCAAGAAATATATAAAAACAAATAGTCAGTTTAAATCTTCTCCAAAATACCTTGCTCCCTCTCTTCTCTGTGATTTGAGAGATACCTTTTCAACAAGAAAGGAGGGATGAAAGGCAGGATTCACATGGTGGTCCTGCTTCCAGAATGCCACTTGATGGTCTCCAACTATCTTTCTATTAAAGCGTGCCTTTGGGGCAAGCAGGAGACACACACTTTCAGAGAAGAAACTGAAATTTGATATTGCAATTGTGTGATACTGCAATTGTGATATTGCACAAATGCTGGTATTGTTGGGAGGCTTTCTAGAGAAGTTCAAATTGAACAGCCTGAAACATTAGGCTATGCAAACCTCAAGGAGATACTCAGAAAGATGCCTGCTGTTTTTAGACAGCATTTGAGCCAATTAGTATAATAAATAGAGAAGACAGCACATAAGAACAGTGGGAAGAGAGAGCAGACAATGAGACAGCAAATGGATTTACGGGCTGGCAACAAGATATTGTCATCTTGGAAAAATGCAAGACAAATGAACTGCAAGCTGTAGCAATTCTAAAAAGTGATACGGCAAAAAAAATTGACCAGTGTGACTTGTACAGTGCAGATCTGAGTCCTCATCCAAAGACCATTGCTCACACACTACAAGTGACTTTTGTGGTAATGACATCACTAATAGGTTACAAATGAGTCAGACCGAATACTGGAACATTTTAATTCACTTTTGAAAATACAGGGACCAGGAAGATTTGTAGAGGGTTTGAGACAGAACGGTATCAAAAGTGTGTTAGAAAGATCTGAATAAAATACAGATTTAGTGGCTGGTCACAAGTGGGGATCAGTGGCCCCTTTTTGTATATTTAGTAAACTACAAAGAAGGTATGGAAGAGCAGGGAACCCTAAGGGCCTCTCAAGCTCTCTTCTCCTCCTTTGACTGTAAAATTCAAAAGATTTGAGTTCATGGTTCTTGTGCCCATATAGAGCTGATGTTAGTTTAGAATGTGGGCTAGGGAGTACCCTAAACATGGACAAACTTCCCACAAGCAAGCAACCTTCATCAGCCCACAAAGGAATGTGCCACCATACCCACAGGGCAGCTGACACACTGCTGCAGTGCTATTGCTGTACTAGAGATTTCCCAGTATAGTACACAATGGCATTACGTGTTTTGGTTGGCTCAAAGCTCCCTGAAAACCAAGGTCTTTTTGTTAACATCTGTGACTCTTCGTAAAATGATGAACTGGGAACCCATAACACGTCAGACAAATTCTCCAACTTTGTCTCGAGCAGACGAATCTCTTTTCCTTCTTTAAACTCACTCGTGCTGTAGTTATGGTCCAAATTACAGCAACTGGTGACAGCTACACCACAGAACATGGAGCTACTCAGATACACAGCTGCACGGCCTGTCCTTTTTTTCTGCCAGTACCTGCACTGTCTGCCACACTTTAGGTTGGAAAGTGCTTCAAATTGTGTAATATATTATTTCACTAGCAATGCACATATAAAAAGCATTGCGACTTGAATTGCGTTGCAATGTGTGATGTTCCATGTGCTCATGATGTAGAAATCTGCAAGACAAGTATGTAGCCAGCACACTGCCTTTGTAAGAGGATATATTTACACTGCTGAGCTAATTCACATTAGCCTGTTTTCCATCAATCACATTGCTGTCTTTTGTTTCTCTTCAGGTCTGATTGTGGACATGGCTGGAGATTACAGAGCAGGCTTCTACATGGCAGGAGCCACTCTTGTCCTATCAGCTGGATTTTTAGTTATGTTAGATCGACTCCAACAGAGAAAAAAAAGAGGAAGCAAGATTAGAACCAAACCAGAAAAGTCGACATTACCCTACCCTTCCCTCCTTATTCTGAAACATCAAACCAGAAGGTATTGAGAGCACAATGTAGTGGTGTGACTGCATGAGACCTCTGACAGCATTTCAGGACATACGGAAGTGTTTTATTTTTGCCAAACTCACTATTAGTAGGATTTACAAAACAACAGAAGTTTCAGGTAGGAATATTTGAAACAAAGGAAAAAAGTAATTAATTTTCATGCAAACTAGAGCAGTAACCATTACCATATTATTTTGGTACTGAAGTTGCATTTTTACTATGCAAGGCTTCAGCAGAGTCCCACAGTGCTAAATGAACTAGGGAAACAATGGTCTAAATTAAATTGCCATAAAGAGTGTGTGCAGCAGATAGAAACTCTACCCCCAAATGCAGACTACAGCTATCACTAAAAAAGAGGAAGAGGCACTAGCTCACAAATGTTTACTTGGGGAAGCAGTGCCCGGTATTTTCAGTAAAGAAGTTGGATGTGAAGCAGAAGTAAATGAATACAGTTTTGAGCTAAAGGGTTTGCAGGTACACTACAGAGCAGGGCTGGAATAAGATAAACAAATAAACCTGATAAAAGGTAAAAGTTACATGAGTAACAGAATACAGTAGAGAGAAATGCAGCCATAGATATCAGCAGTAGAAAGCAAAATACACCCATACAAAATGGAGAAGAATTGATGAATAGTAGAGGATGACCTAAGGCTACAGTGGACTTCAAACTGCATAAGAATCCCAGATGCAACCCTATATTAAAAACAGTAAATGTGTTTCTGTGTTATGGTAATATAGAGGAGATAATGATGCTTGCAAGGCTTTAACTGGAAGAAGACATGAGTTGCAAAGAATTTAGTGGAACATAAATGAGAAAATTAAGGAAACACAGTCTAAAGAAAAAGTGTAAGAAATTAAGTTTGCCTAGTGTAGAAGACCAACATTTTTACAGGGCATAAGAACAACCTTCAAATCCATAATAGGTTGTGATAAAGGAGACACAATTAATTGCTTTCCTTGTTAATAAAATTGGTAATCTATATAATTCACAGAAAGGCAGAGTTATGTAACAGGGGAAAAGCTTCATTGTAGCCTGTTAAGATACAATGTAGACTATGGGAAGAATATGAAAACACAGAGATATCAGAGAATAGGTAACACACGATCAAGGATCTAAATATATGTGGTTCAGAGTAGCAGTATGGACTAGATGACTTCCTCAGGTCCCCTTCAGTCCCACATTCCAATTATCCTAAGGCAAATACTTAGAGTAAATATTCTATTTATAAGAATAAAAAAGAGTCTGTATCCAAACAACTGTGTTTTTTGTAATTTTATTCTATCAAGAGGAAGACAGAACTTAAGGAGGAAAAGGCTGAATAACATTTAGAAAGAAACATTAAAAGGAAAAAAACATAGGACTTTAAAGCTTTCAAACTATTATGAATATAATATCTGCCCTACTTATAAACGCCAGAAATTTTCACCATTAAAACACTTTCTCTGTGAAGCCAAGTTTACATAAATCTCTCATCTGAAA
The DNA here is from genome assembly GCA_013398955.1 of Callaeas wilsoni. Taxonomy (NCBI): domain Eukaryota; kingdom Metazoa; phylum Chordata; class Aves; order Passeriformes; family Callaeidae; genus Callaeas; species Callaeas wilsoni. The sequence goes on along the minus strand of VWPU01018732.1, from coordinate 33,488 downwards.
TAATTAATAAATGATACCGAACCATTAATAAATCATAAATAAATAATAAACCTGTGAGGGCTTGATTGCAGAACACATATAGGAAGGAACACACCTGGCTGGGCAAAGTCTTGTAGTAAGGCTCTGAAATACCTGGCAAAATCCTTTTTAAATTTATCAATTTGGATTTTTCTAGAAGTATTATTCTTCAGTCTTCTGCAGTGTTCCACTATTTAAATAACTCTTCATTTTATAAAATGGAAGTGATATTGCTGGAGGTGGGAAGAATGGGGAAATGTTTAACAGATGCAGTTTCCACCTCTGGCATTCTGTTAAAATTCTATATATTATTTACAAGCCCTGTCACTGATTTGACATGTCCTGATGTTTGACATGGGGAGTAAAGAAGGCACTTAGTGGCACACTGTGCTGGATGAACAGGGCCACAAGGAGTAGATCAAGGAAGGTGATTGTTCCCATCTGCTCCACGGTTGTGCATACATTTCGGAGCAGCAAGCACAGGAAAGAAGTTGACAAAGATGATTGAGTTCAGCAGAGGATCACTGAGAGGCTGCGAAAGCAGGGCTGGTTCAGCCAGGGGGAGCAGCCGCCTTGGGGGCACCAAACAACGTCCCCGGCACCAACAAGGAGAATAGAGGAGATGCAGCCAGGCTGCTCACAGCAGTGCCTGGTGTGAGGGTGAGGCAGCAGCAAAGCTGAAACATGCGGAGCTCAGGCTGAAGCCATGAGGACAGCCCGGCGACAGGGACATGGTCCAGCGAGGTCAGGCTGATGCCATCCTTGGGGCTTTCTTGGCCCGACTGGGTGAAGTCCTGAGCAGCCCAGTCTGAGCTCAGAACTGGATCTGTCAGGGCTCAGGCTGGAGATTTCCCCTGGTCCCCACTTGAACAGGATCTTGTGGGAAATGAAAAGTCATACTTTTATTTTCTCTGCTAAATGCACTAAATAGTATTAGTCACTTGGACACTGTCATCTTGTTTCTATGTATCTGTTAAATGGCATAAAAGAAGTCAAATCATAGAATCATGGGATATGTACTGAACTGGAAAGGCTCAATCAGAATCATCAAAGTTCAGCTCCTGACCACCCCAAGAGTCACATCATGTGTCTGAGAGTGTTGTCCAAATGCTTCTTGAACTGTGTCAGGCTTGGTGCTGTGACCACTTCCCTGGGGAGCCTGTTGCAGTTCCCAGCTACCCTCTGGGTGAAGAACATTTTTGTGTAATCCAGCCTAAACCTCCCCTGACACTTCAGGCCATTTCCTCAAGTCCTATCACTAGTCACAAGAGTGAAGAGATCAGTGCCTGCCCCTCCTCTTCCCCTCAGGAGGATGCTGAAGACCACAATGAGGTCTCCCCTCAATCTCCTCAATGTCAGGCTGAACAGACTAAGTGACCTCAGCTCCTGCTCACACGGCTTCCCCTCCAGACATCATCCTCATTGCCCTCCTTCGAGCAATAGCTTTATCTATTTCTTATATTGTGGCACCCAAAACTGCCTCCAGCACTTGAGGTGAGGCCGCCCCAGTGCAGAGCAGAGCGGGACAATCCCCTCCCTTGTCCAGCTGGTGATGCTGTGCCCAATGCCCCCCAGGACACAGTTGGCCATCCTGGCTGCCAGGGCACTGCTGACCCATGTGCAAATTCCCACAGACCAGGACCCTGAGGCCCCTTCCTGCAGTGCTGCTCTTCAGCTTCATTCCCCAGTCTATACACACATCCAGGGTTGTCTCATCCCAGGTCCAGAATCTGACACCTTCCCTTGTTAAACTTCGTTTGGTGATTGCCCCACCCTGCAATTTGTTGAGGTTGCCCTGCAGGGCCTCTCTGTCTTCAAAGAAGTCAATAACTCCTCCCAATTTAATGTCTTCAGCAAACTTACTTAGTATTTGAGTCCTGCATCCAGGTAATTTATGAAGACATTGAAGAGCATCAGCCCTAAGGTGGAGCCCTGTGGAACCCCACTGGTCACAGGTCTCCAGCCTGATGTCACCCCATTCACTGTAACCCATTGTGCTCAGCCCATCAGCCAGTTGCTCACCCATCACACGATGTGTTTACCCAGCTGTGTGCTGGACATTTTGTACAAGTTCAGGATCATCTGAGAGCTGATCATTCTCACAGCCACGGTCCTCCAGCTCCGGGCAGTGGGCTCCCCTTAGTCCCTTACTGGTGTTGAAAGTAGAGGCAAAGAAAGCATTAAACACCTCTGCCTTGTCCATGCCTCTGTTTGTGAGGTGACTGTCCTCATCCTGTAACAGGACAATGTTATTTCTACACTGCCTTTTGCTATTACTATATTTGAAAAAGCTCTTTTTATTGTCCCCCTCAGTTGTGGCCAGCTTCAACTCCAAGTGCACTTTGGCTGCTCAAATTTTCTCTCAATTCTCTCAGTGGTGAGCAGCATCTCTGACCTTGCTTTCACTGAGCCTACACCTTCCTTTTTTGCCTCTACCTTACAAAGAAGATTCCTGCTCAGCCGAGCCATCTTTTGCCTCACCTGCTTGACTTTTGGGAATTACCTCCTCCTGTACCTTTAGAAGATGGTGCTTAAAACTTGACCAGCACTGATGGACCCCAGCACCTGCAAATGCATTTTCCCAGGGTACCTTACTAACTCCCTGAGCAGCCTGAAGCCTGCTCTCCTCACATCCAGAGTTGAAGTACTGAGCTTTTGTATTTGTTTTGGAGCTCCTTTTACTTCAGCAGCAGCTGAAGTAAAATCTTCCAAGTTAAATTTCATGGACTATTCCTACAGGGATTATTTAGAATCATAGAATCATCAAAGTTGGAAGAGAACTTTAAGACCATCAAGTCCAACCATCCACCCAGCACTGCCACTGTCACCTCTAAATCCAAACCCCATCACCCAGTGCCAGGTCCACAAGCCTCTAAAGCATCTTTAGGGATGGTGACTCCACCAGCCTTCCTGAGCAACCTATTGCAAAGGACTGTTTTGATCCAAGTTCTAAGAATGCAGTCAGTGTTGACTATACTAATTTTCTTCAAGACATGGCCTCAGAGGCCTAAATCAGCAGCTCACCTCTAAGGAGCTTCTCACCCCAAAACAATTAGCAAGTTACTGGTGAAAACAGAATTGTGAGGCTTTAGAAAGCACTGCCATTCTCTTAAATCCAGGTATGGCCTCCTGAAATTACACACAAGGGAAGTCATAACTCAACCTCACCTTGATAGCACCCAACTACATCCAAAAGTTTTTCACCGTTGGTTGATCATCCTGCATCTTATGGAGAAAGTCCCACAAATCTGAACAATGCCCCGGGCTCGGAACATCCAGTTTACCACAGAAAAAGTAGGAGCAAAGGAAAACTGCCAGAAAGCTGTTCAAACTTTTTTTTTTTGTTTAGAAAACATGGTGGAGCAACCACTGCAATCATGGCATCCTCTTGGCACAGCTTCTACAGGATTAAGACTACTATTCCTTTTTTACTGTAATATTCACAGATGGAGCAGAGGGAGATAGGCCTGACAATCAGGACCACAGCTTCACTTGGAAATTACTTGAGGAGGAAGTTTCTGTCACGAATCAGGCTTCCGCGATTAACATATTTGTGGCGCTTGTGCAAGGCAGTCTACAGGACATATTGCTCCCTGGAGGGGTCTGCAGTCAAGGTAGGAGCAAGTTAAGGAATAGCTTCTTTTCAAAAAGCTTCAAATACGGCCTACAGTGGAACTCTTCTGCCTGGAAGCCAGACAATACCTCCTTCAAAGTAAGTCCCCAAACCATGGATAGATAAGGATCCTCAGGATGAACTGAAAGGGATATAATTCCTTCTTTTCTCTTATTGTACTGTGTTACTGGTGATGTAGATTTAGCAGTGAAATACCTGTGAGTTTCCACTGAATTTCCCATAAAACTCAAAACTAAATCACGTGTCAAGGTACTTGTGTTTCTTTGCTCTGTCTGCTGTAGGAAGCCTCAAATGTCAGCAAAAAATAATTATCAAGTAAAAGAAGTAAATTAATAAAAATCCCAGAATCTTGTCCTGGAAAGATGGAATTACAATGTCAACAGCACAAAACCAACCAACAGCTATTCTTTTTCAAAGGTCAAGCCTGTTATTTTCAGTTACACCAGAAGCATTCATTTCCTACCTTTCACCAAGATTCATCAGAGTGTCCTGGATTTGTCACAGGCTTGGCTATCAGAAAAAAAAATGGGTTACTTTGGGGTTTCTCCAAAGTTCTCCTCTTCCATCCTCTTCTCCTGAAATGTTGCCTTTGAAAAGGTAACACCTTTGGAATCCATATGTCAATTCCAGTGACTTTACACTGATGGAGTTAGCAGCACTACATCAGAGAAATAAGATTTTGTTATAAGCTTGAGATCAGAAGCAGGATGTGGTATTTCACCTCCTCATCCATCCAACTCCTCAATAGCAGCATTCTGCGTTTACATTCCAGATGGCACCACAGATCTATGACAAAGTTGTTACTTTTTTCTCTGGTTATACTATTAACAAGAGATTCATTCAAAACACAAAATATTCAAGCAGTTGACATTTTACCCCACACATCACTTGAGGCAAATAAGGGTCAGAGACTGTTTTTGCTACATAAAGAAATCACATGGATTTTCTTTATTAGTGTTTTGATTCTCACAAGATCAAATAGCACCCTTCACTTATCATCCTCTTCCAGAAGTGAAGCTTTTCTTCAGGAAAACACATGATTTGGTAAGGAACTTTACAACATTTTCAGAGTGCACAAGGGCTGGCATGTTTCTTGAGAACTTGACAGACTGTGATAGCATCCACTTACCGTTTTACACACATGGATATTTACAGGAACTTCCCTGCACCTCTTTCACCTTTGAAATTCTTATTGAGTTCATCTGGGATAATTTGCCCAAATTAGCAAGTTTATGCTCCTCATTGTTCAATCTTCTTGTACCCTTTATTTTCCCCTCTGCGGAAACTGTGTTGTTTCAAACTTTAATGTGTCTAGCAAAACCAACTAGATCTTTCTGGCACTAATCACAGAATGACTGAGTTCTGAAGGCACCACTGGAGGTCCTGTGGTCTAACCCCCTGCTGCAGCAGACCCACCTGGAGCTCGTTGCCCATGACTGTGTCCGAATGGCTTTTGCAGCTCTCCAATGGGAGAGATTTGACAAACTCTCTCGGCAACCTGTGCCAGTGCCCAGTCACTCTCACAGAAAAAAAAGTTTCCTGATGTTCAGAGAGTATGGCCTGTGTTTCAGTCTGTGCCCACTGCCTCTGGTCCTGTCACTAGGCATTACCATGGAAAAATATATAAAGACAGGTCAGATTTTTACCATAATTAGGAAAAATACAGAAGCAGCCCCACACTAGCTAAAAAATATTGATGTTAATACTTTTCATCTGACTTTCTAATGAAATGGATGTTGGTCATTCACATTATCTGTTCTTTCCTATTTTCTTTTGAGTCTGTCAGCCATTTTCACCACGTTTAGAGCCCAGTGCACAGCTTCAAAGACAAGTGAAAACTTAAAAGTGTTTAATCCTTCAAACTTAAAAAATCTGTAGAAGGACAGAGGGGCTCAGATTAATGATTCATTAGGACAAATGACAAGCAGAACATGGTTCTTTTATCTTCTTGCTCTTTTGGCATTAACTAACTGCTGGTATATCACAGTACTCAGATCCCTGAATCAACCACAGACTGCCATTTCTTGCCTGATCTTGTAAATGGAATTACTACAGTGTTAGCACAGGCAAAGGCCATGCTTCATTAGTTCTGCAGCCCATGGGACAGACCCTCTTTTTGTTGCAGTATTTGCTTCTCAGTATAGAATTAAGCTGTATTTACCTTAATCTAAGACACTTCTGTCACTGGGTAATGAGTTTTGGTCCATGTATACTAGTTTGTACAGTGTTAAAATGGGGCAAAAATTGTGCATAAACAAAGGTATAGTAAATACATGCAAAAATACCAGTCCTCTGTAACAAAATAAGCAGCCTTAGTTCAAAACATGTTTGAATCTGGAAACACTCTGCCCACTCTAGGAGCTTGTACTTATTGGGCAGGTAAAAAGCTGTTGGGCTGTCTCTCAGAGCACATGTAATTAATCAAGAAATAAGAGATTTTCCTGCTGCTTTTTTAAGACGGAAGGATACAGAAGAAAATGAGAAGTTGTCTCCTTGCCCCTTTCATGCTAATTAATGCATTCAGAAGCTGTACTGAAAGGAATTTAAACTCGTGATAGTCATAAGAGGACAGATCAAAGGAGAAAAAAACAGACCAAGTCAAAGAAAGCTGCATATGCCTTCAATTAACACACAGAATACAGGTCTGAAGGAGGTAAGACGTATTTTTTGTTTTATACAAAATTTTCAGCTTTGCTTTAAAATTATGCTTTAGAAGAGGCTTGGCTGTCTCTAAGCGAACTCATAATATTTTCTTTCCTTGGCTAGAATTTTCTTAAGTCATCATGTTTTATAATTTACCTGTATAGGCTAGGTAGATTAGTGGGATACTATCAAGTAGGATCTGTTGTTGTGCTCTTCATATTACAGAAACATGATTACGTGTGGATTTCTTCTTCACTCTATTTGATTGAATAGAATTTTAATTGTTCAGACAGCTATGATTATTACCTTAAGACTGGGAATTAAGATTGTAATATAAATTCCCTACACATCTGAGTTTAGATTGTCAGCAGGCATAAATCAGTATTCCCATCTGAAATTCAACAGATCTCTGAGGGTCTCCAGTGACTGAAAATCTGTCCCCTGAGTGCTTACAGGGAATAACAGAATAGAAAAACAACAATTTGTAAGACAATATTAGTTTTTATTCTCAATAGGTTTTTTTATCCAGGTAAATTGCCTTTTTTTCTATATTCTAGATTTTGCTTCAGAAGTCTGCCATCACTAGGTACGTAAAAATTCTGCAAACTCTGTTACACTCAGTTGCAAGCACCTTGATGTCAGTGGTGATACTAATATGTAGACTATAGTTATGGTTTTGAGCTTTATCTTAAATTGGGACAGTTGCATATGTAATGGATCTACTTGACTCTGAAGATATCAGATTATCCTGACTCTCTAAAATGCTCCCATTAAAACAAAGAAGCTGAAAATATTATGCTTTAAAGGTATCAAAATATTTATCACACTGACACACTGTGTTTCTACCCTGTAGGTTTGAGCAGGACCAACCTAACAAAATGCCCAGAAGATATAATCACCTGGATGGCAATTATTTCAGAGGGAAAGGACACACCTATTTTGCAGCAGAAGAGTAAGCATAAATCAAAACCTATGTTATCATGTAAGCTGGTGAAAGAATTTGCATTGAAAGAAAAACAGAAAATTGTATCCAAAAAAGTCACTGTTGTATATAGATGGAGTGCATTTTAACTATCTTATAGTTATCTCTAATGTTTGTCATTGTGCAATCTTAAAGAGCCCTCAATGTTAAGAAAAATCAGAATTGCAGAATTCAAGAATCTAGAATAAAATCATATGATCAAAAGTCATTAGCCTTTACCGAGTTTATTGACGCTTATTTAGAATTTACTTTTGAGGCTGTTGCAAGGTGATCTGTATACTAAATCTCTAGATTCACAGACCTCTCTTAGGAACCTCAAAGGGACATTGTCTCACCCTAAAGATCAGGGGAAGCCCCCCAGAGAAATGGTTAAAAAAAAAAAAAAAGCCAAAGACATCAATGCCATAAAAATGTGACTTCCAAATTGTTTTGGGCTAATATTTTTTATCTTCGAATTACAATAAAATATGTTTGGTCTGGGATTATTAGAGACACCACCCAACTGGTGATGTTTTATTACATTAGAAAGGTAGTTCCAGTTGCTTGAGATATCTGTATGTGAATTGTGCTGCTGGTACTGGCTTACAGGGCCCCAAACTTAATGATTTGTTGCAAACACTCATACTGCAAGATAGTTGCTCCTCCATGATCGGCCCAGGCAAAAAGAATAAACAAAGGGGAAAGCTCTCTCACAGTCCATCCAAAGCAGTTCAGTTCTTAAAAAGAAAACAAAACCAAAGCTCGCTAGTCGTGTTTCAGCACTTGAAAATAGGCACGTCCACCTGTAACTGCTGAGAATTCTAGTGGCTGCAACTGTAAGTAGTTTTTCTAGATGTGCAAAAGTGACACTCTCCTTTGAGTACCAGGAATATCCTAGTTAGGAGCCCAGATTCCCAGTAGCACAACTTCAGCTTTAACTGGAATTGCAAGAAATTGCATACACATTTTCCATACTAACCTCTGAGTAGTTAGAGAAGGAGTTAGATGGCAAATCTGCAGTCAGAAGTGCCAGCTGCAGAAATGACATATATTCTGGGGGCATACAGGTTAATGAACAGCTAAAATTACAAAACATGTGAGAAGCAGAAAGTCTAAAAATGTAGAGAGGGCAGCAGCTGCCTGGAGAAGTAGTCCCTCCAAGTTTTAACTGTGCTGACGAGAGTAGCAAAACCAGTGGAGCCATCTCGTAACTTTGGCTGCATCAGAAAGTGACTGCTGTGAGCTCTGTTCTTGGGTTAAACAGGCCTCCAGGCCACACAAAGTCTTCAAGGGGCAGGAGCAACTTATAAGATCCATGTACTTGGTAAGAAGAAAATCTCTTTGTCTCCAAGGGGCTGCATGTTTCAAACAGCACACAGGAAGTTCAGACAAAAAGGCAGCCTCTTCTGCCACACAAATCTGCTTGCATCTCCTTTCAGGCTTCTTAGTTCACAAGGAAATACTCATTCATGAGACTTGGGATCAGTGAAAATGATAGCAAATAGATATAAAAACTCTCTGATAAGTCACATATGCCACTACTCAGTCCCAATGGAAAAGCCTGGGGTAATTACTGCAAGGCAACTGGGCATAAGATATACAGAAGTATGTTAGAATGGGTTTATCCTGATCCACATAGTGATTTTCCCCCCATACTCTTTTCCCTTTAACCATTTTGCATATTCTTCTGTTCCTGAACAGGCAAAGGAAAAAAATGGGGAATGAATTCCACATGTCTCAACAGGGAGGATATTAACACTGAATGAAGGCTTTTTGTGACTAGGAAATTTGAAATTACTTTGTCAGCTTGCTTTTTGACATAGAATGGAACTGTGCTGCTTCTGCCAAGTCCCCAGTGAGCAGTGGGAAGGATGTTTTATAGCACAGTTTGCAAAGCATATTTTCCCTGAAATGACCCAGTAACACCAATACAATGCCTAGTATGTCATGCGAGAACTAAATCTTTATAGAGCTCTTTATGAATAATTCAAAGTTTCTTAGTCATGTTTTAAGGTTGTAATGTGTTTTATGTATCCAAAAAACCTTTCCATGATTAGAAGTTGTTGCAATATGATGCAATTAGGATACATTTTTCAATACTTGCTGCCTAGAGAAATTTAGCAAATAAACATGAGCTGCATCACTGCAGATGTGGCATTTAATTTATTTCACATTCACTTGCAATATCACAATGCTGTAATTTGCTAGATTTACAGACAGGTATGTTTTTGGAATTAGTAGTCATAGTCACTGGTAGATAATTATTTTCAAAGAAATATTTAAGTATTTTTAAAATATTTAAGAACTTAGTAGAGAAATTAGCTAACGGCTAAATCTATAGCAATTGGCTGAAGTTATTGATACTTTGCCTATTTTCTAAGGTAGATTCTGCTCCATGCCTTCCTCTGATAAAAGGATGCTGACACAAAGTTTTGGTCTAACCATTCTTGCTGCCAGGAGGATGCATCTAGTTGTGGTGCTAATTATTTTGTTTTGCTTTCCCAACAGAGCTCTGGGTATTGGACTTTTCATTTTGGTGCTGGCAATTTTACTTGCCTTTGGCTGCTGGTATTACAAAAGACGTAGTGGCTACAAAAGTCTGCGGGTAAGTGTGGCAGCTCATTTTCTCTCATGCTATTATTTCGATAGCACATTACCTAGATTTGCATTGGCATTAATGCAGAGAACATCAAATCTGTAACAAGACATCATTATCTCAGGCAGTATTTACACTGACACTTCACAGACGAAGCCACCCAATATGAAACACAACCTGTCCTGAAGAACTTGCAAGTCAGACAAAGGGGTAAGAGGAACCAGAAGCAAAGGGACACGAAACCAGTTGCCCAACTTTGCACAACACATCAGTAGAAAAAATTATTTCTAGGAAGCATTATATTTATATTTACACAAAACAAGAGACGTTCTGTGTCCTTTCATTTAATTAACAGTAATATATTCACTAGTCATAAGATTTACCCCTAAATAAGGACAAATATGATTAGAGTAAATCTAGGAAGCAGAAGAAAAATAACTGTTACAAGTAGGTAAATATGCTCACATATGGGTGATGTGTGATTCATCCATATCAAATTTGACTTTCAGTTTTAAGATTTACCGAAAAAGTGGGGCAGGTTTGAGATTTGTTTTCTAAAGACTACTTTAAAAATGTTTTCATTTTGGCCTCTTAGAAAATATTAAAAAAAAAGGTACAATCCTCATAACACCTGTTGTTAGAAGTCTCAAAGCTTTATTTCTGAAGTTTTGGTCCCTCTCCTGTGAAAAGGAGGTGTTTTTTAATCCTTTAAAGCGAATGCGTGTTATGGTTTAACCCCGGACAGCAATTAATCACTATGCAGACACTTGCTTGCTTCCTGCTGCCACCCTGGTGTGGAGGAGAATTGGAAAGAGAAGGTGAACTTCAGGGGTTGAGATAAGAACAGTTCAATAATTGAAACAAAATATAATCATCTGCTAGTACTACTACTAATCATAATAATGCAGAGAAAGAGAGGAGTAAAACCCCAAAGGAGCAAGTGATACCCGATACAGTTTCTCACCACCCCCAACTGATGCTCATCTCATTCTTGAGCAGTGATCAGCCCCTCCCAGCCAAATCCCCCATTTATATACTGGGTGTGATGTTCTCTGGTGTGGAATATCCCTTTGGCTAATTCAGGTCAGGTGTCCTAGCCATGAGCCCTCTCAGTTTCTTGTGCATCTGCTCTGTGGCAGAGCATGAGCCACTGAAAATTCCTTGACTTAGAGTAAAAGCTACTGAGCAAAAACCAAATCATTGTTGTGTTATCAGCATTAGTCTCATAATGAATCCAAAACAAAGCACTATACCAGCTGTTTGAAAATGAAACTCTACTCCAGCTGAAACCACGATAAAGCTTTATCTAAGTATTTGTTTTACAGTAAGTATTTTTTAGTTATCCTAATATTTTGAAGCAGATATAAATAACTATTTGGGATTAAAAAACCCAGCAAAGCTCTCATCTAAGTCAGCAAATCCATTTCCTTGCTGTTTCTGGTAACTTTGTCCCATTCCCTTTCCCGTTATCTATCCAATACATATATCAACTGGCAGAACACCTAAAAACTGAACTTTCATAGTGAAATGTTGCAAAAATGAAGGTAATACTCAAAAAACCCCGTCGAAACCCAAACCAAATGCCTGCTTTGTACATCCTGGCAAAAAGCATAATCTATTTTTCAATTCCTTCTCATCACAGATTGCTACTTTCTGTTTTTGAAAATCATATTTTTCTTAGGCTATATTTGGCTAGGGCAGAACTGGTACAGAATGTGTACAAAAAAAATGTTGAAAAAAATGGAAAACAAAAAGGCTGGGGATTAAGGAAAGAAATGGGTGGCATAAAAAAGAGGAGACATTTGGACAGATGAGATGTCAGGTCCTGCATCAGTCTGGGACTTGAAAAATGTGATACTTATTTTTCTGGCAATGTACTTGGACGAGAGTACAGTACAGGAGAGAGAGTGTATGTCTCAGCAGACATAGCAAAAAGTGTAAGGTAAAGTATCTTTCTTACTTGCATTGTGTCTAGTCCCAGATTCTAATACATACTGTAAATGTGCCGTCAAATTTTGCTCCAACTTCAGAGTCTTTTCTTCCTTTCACCTTCCCTGTATTTCTTTATGATCTGTCACAGAGCAAAAGGTCTAGTGTGAGCACAATACAAAACGTGGTAGGTGAGGGAGAAATACTGGACTGCAAAATGCCTCTGCAGGAGTACAGAGCCTTTAATTCTGTGGTAAGTTGCAACTCAAGATCTCACTTAAAACTGAGTAAGACATGGTGAGATAATATTGTTAAACAGGCACTTAATGATTTCTCCCTTGGTGTATGCTCTCATACATTGAGTCTTCAATGCCTCAATATCAACTTAGAAACCAGTATTTTGAAAAATTTCTACTGTGAAAAAGTTAAAAAAAAAAAATTAATCTACTATTTAGAATTCTTATTTTAAAAGTTATTGTCTTCAATTTACATTTATTCTTAAATTGTATGATCATTATGTATCTATTAGAATAGTGCAACACCTGAATGCTGAAATATACTGAAAAAGCACAAACATCTCCCTAATTGTTTTCTGCCATTCTGACAAACAAATGGATTGTATCTGGTATACTATACTCTGACAAGCATTGTCAGGGAACATTATAAAACTTCAATGTGTTAGCTCTTCTAAGCATTATGGAAAGATGAACATTTAAACGTTCAATTTTCAGAAAGGTAAGTTAAGTGATAAGTATATATATAAACAAGTGTGTTTAAATTGTTTTAGAATCAGGAAGAGGCTAACTTCAAACAATTTTGAATAAGCTGCTTAAATTTTTACCACTAGAAATAAGACAATGTGCCTGCATCAAGACTCTCAAAGAAAAGCTTCAAAAAGCTTCAATATTTATCTGAATTATCAATCTAAAACCACCCCATATATATGAGAGAAATATTCCTGCTTTACAACACCGAAAATTCTCTCTTTGGATGAACAATAGCAATAAAGTGAATCTGATGCAAAACCAGAAAACATACTACCAAAAAAGTAACCTTAAAAAATAGACACAATGAATGAGCTCAGCTTCTGTAAGTCACAGAACTGTATCTAAAATGGTGGTAAATAGCTTCCTGTGTGTTTAATGTCATTTTCTTGTAACTGAATTGGGGTTTTTTTGATGCTTCACACCCATTTTCCTTACCATAGGTACCTGATGCGCCACCAGCTTACGACAAAATTGCTGCAGATCAGTCACCACCACCTTATTCACCATGATAATATGAAATTTGAAATCCTAAACATACCAATTCCATTTCTTCATGCTTGCTCTTAATTTCCTGTATATGCTTAACTTTCTTAACTCTAAAATCATACAAAAGAAAACAACATGTTTTCATTAGCAGTTGCTGAAAAGTATTCTCGCTTTATTTACGGAACTGGTCCTTGAAATGCCTTAATAAATATGAATGTGCTTTTGTTTTAAGCTTTTCACTTCTTGTGGTCAGATTAGTACATTATGGTCTGGTCATCTTGAATCCTTCATAGGTATACATAGATCTGTAATCACATACTACTCAGTATCAATCAGAGTAAAAAGTGATGGCACATTTGTTTTCATCTTCCTCATTTAGTTCCTTAGAATGTGATGTAAAAGAACGTGTCACAAAATGAACCAAACCATTTGACTACATGTCCTCTTACAGATTGTTTTCCTCACCAGCAGTTTTAAAATTAACTTCCAAAAAGTGACTGTGTCTTACAACACCCCTTTACCTCACATCACTTGCTTATGTACCTGTAATGAATTAATTCCTTATCAAACATGATCAGTCTATACAATCTAAGAGTTTCTGCTTGGAGTCCATACTATTTCATACCTGTGAATGGATATAATGACGTCACCTTTAACTTCCTTGTGGCAGTCACGGGAGAGCAAAAGAATTTTGTAAATACAAAGCTTTATATGACATTTCTTTCTAATGTGATGAAACTATATAAGAAAATGCATGAAAACCACGCTTCTGGAAGAACAGAGAATATAGCAGACTCCTGGATGTTAATTTTCCCAGCTTGGCAGAACACTAGCAGTAATAAAAACCAAAGAATTTTGATACACATAAATTTGCTACATACATTTGATAGCTATTGTCTACTTAGCCTTTCTGTTATTGCTTGATTGCCAGAATATTACTTAAGATCATATGCAGATCAATAAATTTATACACAAGGCCTGATATCTCATAGCAGGAGGCAGCTAAAACAGTACAACATTCATTAAAATCAAAAGTAGTTACAGAAGAAAACTGATTTCATAAAGCAATTATTAACTACTATTAGTAAAGAAACACATTCTTTGTTGTCAAATACAAAAATACAAACATCTTAAAACATAGAAAGTTTTAAACACAAGGCACAATTACTTCCCTAACATAAACTCCACATACGCTGATAAATAATAAAACACAGGTTTTTTGAAATGTTTCTTTTGTAATAAAAATGTTTATATAGATTAGTAAAATTGTTTGAAGGTAATAAATATGAGTAATTGCTGTGAAAGGTTATCATCCATCCATATGTTTTTATAAATTTAGTTGATATATTTACTTAGAAACTTGGAGATGTATTTTAAGCTAAAAAGCTGTCTTACCTGTGTCATTTCCAATATCTGCCTGTTAGGAAAAAAACTGTGGAATTATTTAGCAACAGGAAGAAGTATACACAGGAAAACATAAAAAATGCCATCTTATAGCTAGTAAGCACTAGAGATGTAGAACACAATGGCTGACTAATTTTCTTGCAGGACTGGTAAGCTAAAGCTTGGGGCTGATATCTTTAGCAACTCAGTGCTCTGCATTTCTCTACTCTAGGGCACTATCCTTTCAAAAGACTGTGCAGTGCTACAGTGAAATAGAACCGACACAGGCAGTCATGTCTGAGAAAAAAATCAATTAAAAAATTAATAGAGATTATTCACTATAAAGGAGTAAAGTGCTTAGAGTTCAAAAAGGTTTACTTGATAGCACACATTTTTAGTAGTGTCAGAATTAAATATATTACCAGATGTTGCACAAGCTCATGAGGAAGCTAACACTGATGAAGTAGAAGTATTAATTTCTTTGTGGAACTATGTAAGGCCAAATTGTTAAAACTCCTCAGCAGCCAGAACTGGAACAATTAAACTTTGAGCTGAATTTATAGATACTTAAAGGATAGATAAGCCCTCTTGGAAACCTATCCTTAGTTTTTAGAAAGTCCTCTCCTTTTTTCTCCTGGTGAAAGCAATATTTTTGCTTTATAGTCGCAGTTAGACAATGGTCTCAGATTTAAGTGCATTAAAATAAGAGCATGAAATAGATCTTCGCAGAGCACTCAAATAGTTGTAAACTTCATCACTCATGCTGAATACCATTCCAAATTCCATTTTCAAATGACGGCACATGGCAGAATCTGGCTGCTGACTCATTAAAGAAAACCTCACTGATACAAGACAGGTCAGACCTTGAAAACAGGAGATCTGTAATTGCCAAAGTTGCATGATGCAAGAACTGGTACTTTCTGTATTACACTCAGTAACACTGCACTTTACCAAAGACTAGTTAAAACATTCCAGGACATCTGTTCCTTTAAAGAGAAATGCACAGAAATGTCTCAACTACCGTACAAGGAGAACGTGGTATAGGGTGTTTAACCTTCCTGGAAAGCCTTTCAGATTAGACAGTTATATGACCCCAGAGTAGTAACTGGTCATCAAAATTTAGACTAATAATTTTTTTAGTTTGGTCATGTATGTGATAGAGAGGATGTAAAAGTCAAAGACCTTCTGCTCCTCTGATTTTCATCCTCTTTGCAATCAGGCTGCTATCAGATGCTTTGTATTACAACTATAATTCTGAGCAAACATGATATTTGTGCTTCATTTTCTTCCATCAAAAAAAAAAAAGAAGAAATTCACAGGCAATTTGAGTTTTTCCCCAGGATGCTGATGAAGATGTGGCCGGTCATAGCTGGAGAATGAAGCTCTGCTTGCTGCTTATCTGCACTATCAGAACAGCAGATGCACTGTTATTAAAGCTTATCTGTACAAGAGGATCTTAGGAACTTCTCCGTAGCTATGCATGGAACCCTTTCAAAGATGCTATGAATACTTCAAAAACAGACCCCTTGCTAATATAGTGTGTTTTGGTCAGATTGGCAAATTAGAATGGCAGTAGCAGTTACGCTGTCTGTGTTTGGATTCCTAGTATGATCCTGTTGGATCATCTACTTTCTAATTCAGTTACAAGCCTCACCATAGCCTTCAAAGATTCCAGAATACTGGCCAGCCATCCCAGCCACTGAACAAAGGTAAAATGCAGCAGGTCCTGATGAGTTCAATCATCCTGCATTCTGCACCATGTAGCAAAACACTCGCTTGAGCCAAGAGCCAAAAGGTATAGTCTGTACATGTCAGAAAGTTATCATAAAAGAAAGTACCATGAACTTTCCATAGGAAGCACTTGCTTTTTTAGAGTCTCCCTAGTCCAGTGTAACATGACTGGCATTTGCAGCTGGTTGCTAGGAGAATCCAGTGACATTCACCTCAGCAATCTCTTTTGGCTTAACTCCTGCTACAGCTGGGGATGTATGTATATTATCTTGGCCCTAAGAACTGTATTAGCATTAGCCATATTGCTTGTAATTTTTCAGTGAAATATTTTGATTCATGTTTATGTCTAATATTGGTAGAGTATCCACAACTTTGTTGGTGTTGTGTCCGTGTACTCAATAACATAAGAGTACATTTTTTTGCCTTTAAAAGCAAGCTTCTTTTCACATATTATGTAAAAGAAAAGGTTAATGAGTTTATTGGTGTTCGGAGAAGTAGCATTTATTCACTTGTACTTTTCTGTTGACTGCGTATTAAACTGTGCAACAAACTTGAAAGGTTGTTGTGTGTTCGTGGCATTTCATTAAACATATTTTACTGCCCATTAGAGCTGAAAATTGCTTGAAAATTTCCAGTGTTGTCTTTTGGACACATATCTGCACTGAACTTTACATGCAGTAATAAAGGTAAACTAGCAGCAGTATAAAGTTTAAAAAGCTATCTACAGCTATTATCTACACATCCCATATATGCTGCCAGATAAAATCCAGCACTTGTGCACTTTTCGGAATTGACCCTCCATATTTTGCATCCTTAGAGAACCTCCAATTTTTACTTTACTTCCTTTCCCAAAAAAGTCCTTGGTTCAAAGGCAGCAGCCTTAGATTTCTGATGAACAGAATGAACTATTCCTTTCCTTGCTGCCAAAATCTAGCTCTTCTAGGTGTTTTGTCCACATAGATTGTACTCTTGTGCCAATATAAAAGACTACATTTTTGGGGGTAGTGATGTTCCTAACTGCCTTGTGCTCACAGCAGTATGAAGGAGAAAGGCTCATCCATCTCATCCTCATCCACCATGAACCATCTCTCAAATCACACTGGATTGCATCTCTCACACTGGAACAGATTGCCTAGAGAGAGTGTGGAGTCTCCCTCACTGGAAATATTTGGGAACCATCTGGAGCAATCCCGCGCAATGTGCTCCGGGATGATCCTACTCGAGCAGGGAGATTGGACCAGGTGACCTGCTGGTAGTCCCTTCCAACCTGACCCATTCTCTGCTTCTGTGATTCTATGACATTTATTCATCAAAAAAAGAAACCAGAGACTACTGGGCCGTACTTGACTAGAGAAAAAAGGGCAGAATGTATAATCCATTGTGGTAACACTATTGACATTAAATGTCACAGTTATTACCTCCTCTTTTTCCTCCAGAAAACTCTTTGCATGGGATAGCTGCAAACCTCCAGTCTTGGTGGATTCACATGGGTGAAAATCTGAATAATGCTTAAGAAGCACATGTGCCTTCACATTTCCAAACCATTTTAGTATAGTCTCAATTAGATGTTTGGGCCACATGCTTTATTTGCTCTTTTCCTGAGAGATACACCACATGAGTTCAAATCAGTACAAAACAAAGAGTGATGGCCTAATATAAGTACATCAGTCTTTCAATACTAATTTTGCAAAGTCTTTTCAACTCCACTAGCTTCCATCTCTGGATGGGAGAAACAGAACTCTCTGCTGCCTGTTTGCTATGTTCTCTGCTTACACAGAAAAGCAGCCTTCCTTCTTCACAGTTCTTTTTTAAACTTACCTTATCATCAGCTGCATTCTTGTAGCTATAAGGGGGAAGATCTGACTCATTTTTGTTGAAATAAATTTTCTTAAGAAAAAGGTGTCATCTTCCAAGTTCTATCAGTTTGCCCACTCACCTTGGCAAAAGTAATTGATTTCTCTTTCTCCATAGCACCATGTACACGTCAAGTTACTCACTGCTCCTGACACTCTGGAGCAAGAGTGGCCCTTTGTAGACACAGTTCAGTGCTAGATTTGATTCTGCAGTTATTTGCAGGAGGAATTTTAAGATTGTCATCTGGTAGCCATAAAAAAGAAATACCTTAGAACTGCTTCAGCATTTGCATTAAAACAACAAAATCATACCGTAAGCGTGAATATTCTCTGACATTAACCTCCTGTAGAGAAATCCTTACAAAGATTAAAAGGTGTCAGATGTCTGTCTTGTAATAAATTACTCCTATTTCTCTGTCTCCAAGAAACTCAACCTGAACATTTTTGGTATTGACACACATTTAAGAATCTTGTCTTTCTTACATTCATAATTCCCAGGATATGCAGCCCACATGATCTTCACTTCCTGGATTTTAGCCTCAACAACAATTTCAGTCAACTCCTCATTCAAACCTGCTGTTTAGCAGGACTCATGCACCTCTCCTACCACTTTTTATGATGGAGAAGAAGTTTTATGCTTTTATATCACTGTTTTTTCTGCTCTGCTACTTTGAATTACTGCTCACCTTTTTCCAGTACCTGATTCCTTGGCTGCAAAATCTGCCCTTTCATGTCACAGACAAGCTCAGGCTGAGTTCACACAATTCTCCTGGAAGTACTGTTGGAGGCTGTGTATACATCCTGGGAAAATTAACTCATACTTGATCTATTTCTTAATTCTTTCCACTAAGCATTCTCTACTGGCCCCTATGGTGAGTGAAATGCCCAGTCCAAGGTGCAGCTAAAACAAGGACAGGACTGCTGCACCACCCCCATCACTTGCATTTCGTGTGCCTAAGTAAGAAATTCACTTCCAGACATGGGCTCTCTTTTACAAAACCATGTTGGTTTTCCATCAGTTTCTTAGGCCATGGAGGAGGCAAATACTTCAGACAGGCCTCTCCCACTTTTTGTTCTTCTAAGATCACACTGCAAAAAGCACTCTACTGGCAGGAACAGTATTTTGAAGGCACAACATGTAGTCGAACTGTAGAGTACTGTCCAGACAAGCCTCAAACAAGCTACTGTAATTTTAGTATTGGCATGTTGCTGATATCAATTGTCAATGCTTTTTAAAAATAGATATAAGCAATTCCTCCTTCCCAGTAGCTAAAATTGGTTATAATACTAAAAATACCTGCTTTTTATACTGTGAAAATGGAATCCATCATGAAACTACTTTTCCTTTATTATAAGGAAGACACTCTGGGGCTACATATTAATACGCAGTCACTAATCCCTCTCTGTTAGTCAATTTCACTGTTGCATGTGATTAAAAAAAAGAGTGAGGAATAATTCTACAAATAACACCATGTTATGTGGACAGATCTCAATGTATATGCTGATACCAGATGGCAACAACCTATTGACAGCCAAAATAGTCTGATTTTATGCTTGTTTATTCACGAGATGGAAACAACATGAACAACTAATTGTCATCTTTTCATGACATCAGCATTGACAAGGAAAGTTCTAAAGCCTGAAGACAATCATAAAAATCACAGTTGTATCTTTACTATCTTGCTTCCCTTTGCTATTTAATTTTTATAAATGCTATTTGTCAATGCGCCTCACATTCTTGAGAATAACTGCATTTTCCAAATGTTTTCTTCTTTGTAAAAAGTGAGAATAGGGGAAGATAAAGCAGTAGTCTAGGTGTCTAACATTTAGTTATGGATGGGATGCTGAAAGGACTCAGAGGACCAAGGATTCTATTCCCAGTTTCTCCATGTTGCTATGAGAACTCAGAACTTCATTGTCTTCATCTGTAAAAGGTGGGAAATTATATTTATGCACATTTTAATAGACCTTCTGTGTAACAAACAATTTCAAGAAATATAAGTAATAAATAACATCTTCTTTGCATTACTTTTACATACCATTTTCATTTAATGTGTTTAGTTCAGCTGAGATTGTAATAAAAGATACTGTAAGAACATCAACCTTCTGAAGAACTTCTGGACCAGTCACATGTGAAACAATGCAGTATCCTGGTTTCCAAATTTACTCAAGACATTCAGGTGTAATTACTGACCAGACAATTCCATATTTTGAGAAAAGAAGAAAATACATCAAGATTTATCAAGATTTTAAAGTTTGCTTTTATGCCACTGTCAAGAAATTTTTTTAAAATAACATTGCTCTGTGTCACATTTACAAAGTGGTTTCTTCAAGAACTAAAAAATCCTTATCTGGATGGCAATCTGTATAAAATGACCATATATGGACTTTATCTTGTATCTTATGCACAGTTTGTCCTTCTACATCTACAAGAGAGCTAAACCAAACAAAAATAGGAACAGAGTGCGCCAGACTTGCACTGGTTTCAATAACCTGGTTTAAAGATATGTCTTTACAGCTACAATATTCTGCAAGTGGAATAGATTTATAGGATGAATTGAGTTGACACTGATGTGACGTTGGTTTACAATTGATATTTCTATGAAAAAGTTAGTACGAGGCTAAATAACAGTCAGAAACCAATGCACAAACACTGAAATAATTATTATGAAAGAAAAATCATCAACACACTGCTGAATAGCTCATAGGGCTTTTAGAACACGCACTCTTCTGATACCACATCTCAAGGATATAGTAAAATCAAAAAGGTATACACAGCAATGACACCAACTGATTACTTCCATGAAAGAAATAATTGAATTCACGATTTCTCTTTATTCTAGAAAAGAGACAACCAACATGGCAAAGGTCTACATAGGCCACATGGAAAAATAGCAAAGAGCAAAGGCTTATTGTATCTTACAATATAAATATTATTTGCATCTAATGAAACTAGCAGGTGCCAGGTTTGGAAACCAGAAAGAAGATTTATTTACAAACTCTTTACCACTGGATGCTGTGAATGGTAAGTTTGTTTACATGCTTCCATGAATTCTTGAAAGGATTGGTGTATTTCATCAAGAGAAATACACTGAAAGCTATTAAATAAAATCACAGCTGTGTGAGGAAGACTCTTGCTCACAGATAAAAGAGTATTCAGGCCTGTTATTGTGCTCTTATGGAATGCTACTGTTGAGTGCTTCCACAGACTAGGTGATGCTGGGATAGATGGCCATTATAACAGGATAGATGGACCTTAAGTCTGATGCAGCATTATTAATCTTATTTTTCTTATTATTTTGAGTCAGTAAACTCATTTGAGGTGCAGCTTACAGGGAGCAGTCTACATGAGTTTAAGTTTTTGTGAGCACCTCTAGCCATTCTATTTAAAGGAAAGAGTCCTTAACGAATGTAACAAACATTCATTCTTTAATAAAAATTATTAGTTTACTTTAAAATTAATTTAGGCTACTAAAATTCTGCACTACCACAAACTGTAAGCAAAATCAACTATGAACCACACACATTGTGGCAGCTATGGATGCCCTTCAAATGCTAGCTTTTAGTAATTTTCTCACCTACTCCCATGAAACAAATTAGTTTCTCTTCACTCGCTTACTAGGAGAATTTTTGCTTCCCTTTTAGCATTGAACCGTTTGCTATGTCACACAGTGAAATCAACACAGTTTGAATAACTTGACAGTAACACTTCGATTGAATAGGTACTTCTGTGACTCCTGAGACTTGTGAAATTTAATTGTTTCTAGTGTGGCAGAACCCCTACAAGAAAACGGCAGCACACCCATGGGCGTTTGAACAGTGAAGCAATATTAATGTCATTTTCTACTCATAGCAAAGCAGGACTATTGTGCAGAACATGTCCATTCAAGTAAATAAAAGGATGTAATTCAGAATATTCAAAGTCATTAGTAAACCTAAAATTTTCCATGCAATATGGTGTATGAATACTTGTATACAATATCTGAGGGTGTCTAAAAGCATGGCATTTTACAAGCTCTGAAAAGTTGAACATGTTTTCTTAAAAGGCTGATTTATATATCCATGTTTATATGTTTCATTAAATGTCTTTTTAACTTCAAGTTGAGGTGCAGGCAGTTCTTCTTCATTGTGTCTGTGAATATAACTTTTTTACAGTTCTTTTTGTGCTACTGGTAGCACTATGCGTTTGGTGGAGAGCAAATGTACATAACAAATTGTAAATGGATATTTATGTTCATTTGAAAAAAAGCCTTATCTCTGACTGACATTCATAGTATCAGAGAAGAGTATTGGGAATAGGAATTTTATTCATAAAAATTACTAAAATTTGGTTTTACATAATGAATGTTGCAAGCACGTTACATAGTAGTCGGAAGTCTTTCTCCAGTAGGATTTGGAAAGTGAACATACATCTGAGAATAAAAATCCAAGAAAACTCTAATCAAACTGAATAAAACTTTTTATGTTGTAAAGTTTATGTCTGCCAAATTATAAAATATTTATGAAAATCATAAAATATCACATTAATTCAGAAAATTTCTTGGAAATCATTCAAGCAAGTTACTTGAGTTCTGAGTTCCTAAGTTCAGCTTTTCTAACTTTTCTCTTTATTAGAATCAATTATAGCATAAATCTATTACATTAGCACACAGAAAAATGCCATGCAAAAATTTTTTCTCCATCAAGAACAACTCCAATACTAGAACCTAGTCTTGAGCTTTCCAAACAATGTAGACAACTCACTCTACAGTAAATACAAATTTTAAAAAAGGAAAAAACAACCATTGCAAGAAAAGAGAAAAATCAAAAAAAGCAAGCCCCAAAGTTCAACCAGTGAAATGGAAACAAAATGAGTTGCTAGTATATATGGGTTTTGGGTATGTAAAATGTCCATGAAGAAACTGCTACTCTCTGCCATCTCCCTCTGTTGGAAAAGTCACCTGCAGCATTCAAATGTAAAATGCAGTCAGACTTAAAAATCCTTAGTACTGTAAACTCTGGCAGGCAGACACCTTTATTTACGACATGTTTTCAAAATCAATTACAAAACTCCTTTCATGAGAAGTAGGAAAATCACAGCAGGTAGCTTTTTCTAAATTTAAACAAACCTTCTTTCATTCCAAAACTGACAGCTTCCATCTTTCCCAGCCCTGAGATAAGATGGAGATTTCTGATCCAGAAAGATGCAACTTCCCAATGCAATACTTTTAGTTAGTGCAGAAGGAAAGGTCCCTATGGAAGGCACAAGCCTTTCTTCCTCCCACTTTCCCAGAACTTTAGCTAAATAGCTATCAGGTTACTTTTCAGAACAATTTAAAGGGCAGCCAACACAGATGGAGTAAGATGTGGTCTTGTTCTTCAACTCAACATCTAAACTGCAAAACTGTACAGCAAAAGGGGAAGGGAAGTAGAAAATTCAACAGGATGAGGAGCAAAGGTTGAAGCTTCATTTTTATGAAACTCAGTCTACAAACACTGCTAAATACAGATATGTAAGCTTTTATCCCCTTTGAAGTCATAGCTATTTAAAAGGCAACTATCATTCATAAGCTCTTTTGAAATCTTCCCTTCTAGTTTCTAAAAAAAACCCAAATCAACCAACTCCACAAAAAATCCAACACAGACAAAGACAACAATTCTAAAATCATCATCTTCCATAAGATAAGATGGGAACTCTTTCTCTATATGCAAAATCACGAAAGATATCAAAAAACTTATCTCCATGAGCTGCAGCAGGCAGCTGTGAACTCAGCAGATCTGCAGAAAATAACCCAAAGGTTTTATCAGATAAAATGCTGAAACTAAGCCAATAAATACTGAATACACTGTATAAAAAGAGAAGGTTTATGCAATATGTGTATTATCCCCATTGAAAGTACTAATAAAACTTCTTTTAATCTTGTGTGATGTTTTAGCACTCTCCTTCCAGATAGACTACTATAAGTTAAATAAAAAATACAGATCTAGAAAGCATGACCAGTGGAAAAAAATGGGCAGTTGTTATGGCTAGATGGAAGATTAGTGAGTGAACTTGTTACAGTTACCAGACATGTGGAAATACATACAAGGCTGTAAAACAGAGAACAATTAATTGTTCAACAGATCTTTGAGCTTTAAGACAAAGCATGGCAGTCCTTAACAGCAATCAGTGTAACTTAGACTGGTGTCTAGGAAGCCATTTGTAGCCTTACCATTTCACTGGAGTTACTTAGGCAACATAACCAAACCATTAAGAATGGACAAAGTATGGGTTATCCTGCCCTATATCAGGAGGAACAACAAGGAGGCCTTCCTTCCAAATCTGGTCAAATCATGTGAAATGTAAAATCAGAGAAGAACAGAAGAGATTAAATAATTTCATTCTACCATACACCAAAAGAAAGAGATTTATATATGTATGTATGTATGTATTCTCCCATGGCGTCACAGATACACGTATTTTTAACTACTGCCAACACAAAGCAGTACAGCAACTTGATTTATTACATGCAGAATCTTCTGCATTGTTGCTAAACAGTACACTGGTCCAAAGTTACTAAAATGCTTAAAAAACTATACATTATGTAAACAAAACATAAATAAGACAGCATAGTTTTTTGTACATATTGTAAAGTACAGGTTTTTTGGAGTTCAGGAATACGTACAATTCTATACTATAGATTGCATTTTTACAATGCATAATTTTCTTTTTTAAAGAAACAAGTCAAAAATAAACTTGCCAAATAAAAAGGAGATAGATACTGTTACAAACACACTGGCAAACAGTCCATAATGTAAGATGGAATATGTGCAAAAGGCAAGATTTCTCCAAACTATTTAATGAATTCATCGGTCATTTCTGAGCCTTTTACTGGAGAACTCTCTGAAAACTTCTGACAAACTAAATTTTTTCTTTCTCCAAATCCCCACAGGTAAACAGGTAAGGACTGTAACCTTGTTAGTACTGAGTAAATCAATTGTTTAAAACATTGTAAGAAATTATTCAATAGTTAGAACTTCCAAAGTTTGAAGAATGCCCCAGAATTTCAAAGTGGCTCATTTGCAGTAAATTCAGGATGCAGCTTTGTCAGGTTTATCAAGGCAAGGTGACTGAAACGCAGGGAAGACAGCGGTAGGATTTCTGCTTGTGGAAACAACAACAGGAAGCAGTGATGAAGACAGAGAAGGAACTTTTGGTGCTGGAGTATTTAGAGCATTCAGTATGGCTCCCTCTGGACTGACCAACAGTTTTTTGATAGAAGTGTCTAAGTGAAACACTGACGTGTTGCTTGGTAAATGAGAATTTGGAGGATGAACAGCAGAAACAGAAGACGTAGCTACATTAACGGGAGATTTTGTCACTGAAGATACAGACAGAGTAACTGTAGACAGTGGAGTACATGAGCTAGATGGAGTACTAAATATCTGGGGTGTTGCATGTACGATGGGTAAAGCATCTGCAGCTCCAGAAGAGTTCACAATTTTTGTAGAGCTTTTCAAAGGATGTTTTGGTATTTGCCAACTTAATGAATGACTTGGTGCCAGGATGATTTTCGAGGTTATTGGATTAACAGCTGGTAGACCTTGAGGCTCTTGACCGTTGTTAATTGTTAAAGGAGTCTGTTTAGTATTACAGGAGAGAAGAAGAACATGGCTGCCAGCTCCAAGGCCTTGTAGTGGAACAACGAAACGAGTACCATTAATCATTATCTGAGTTCCAGGTGCCAAAGGCATACAAGTGTTAATGACTATTTTCTGTTGAATGGAAGGTTCACTCAACTGAACTCCTCCTGTTTTGCTTGTAACAGGGGGTGAAGCTTCAGACATCTGAATGGTAGAAGCACAAGCGTAATCATGACTTTGTTTGTCTGTACTGAGAGGCACCTGCTGGCATTGTAGGGCAGAAAAATTGGGAAAACTAATTACTTCACCTGTATTTTGTGATATAAGGGGCAACGCTCTCTGAGGTTTGTGAATACCTGCATGACTTGATACAGCAGCTGAAATTCCTGATGACTGAAACTGAACCAGTGTGGGCAACTGTCTTTTTGGTACTGGAAGAGGAGCTGGAACTGCTGCCAACTTAGGAACTGTATGTAACACCTTGTGGGGGGTGGCTGCAGATCCAGGCAAGCTAATGACTGGAAATTGCCAAGCAGATGCTAAGTTTTGCGGAGATGCTGTTGGCTGTGCTGAAATCAGCACAGATGAAGCAAGATGTCCTGTTTTCACAGTTGATATACTCACAGTATTTCCAATATTTGATGTACAAAGTTGATTACCCAGAACTGGCCTTATTCTGGAGGGATCTTCGCCACCAATCAAGACAGTAGGCTGTGCCCCAGATGAAGTCCCGCTTGATGTCACTGAAACAGATTCTACTCGTGTATTTGCTGTTGTTACTGTAAAGGCATTTTCAGCTTTTGTTGCAACACATACAGATTCATTAGCTGACACAGCAAAACTTGCAACAGGAACCATAGTACTACTTGTCAAGGATGGGGCCAAGGCCGTCCTCTTCTTGTCTTCTCCTTTAGAAATGCCAGAGTGCAATATATTAACTGGTAGGGCCTCTTGTGCACTGCCTTTAGTATTTACAATGGTCTGACCTATATTTAGTCCAATTTTCACATCTTTTACTTTAGCAATAGTTGGTGATGAATTTATTCTTATTGGTGCTCCTACTGTAGATGGGATCAAAACCAACTGTGGTTGCTCTGTGGCATTAACAAAGGTTTTGGTTAGGGAAGAAGGAAGGTTCTGTTTCAATGATTCTGCAACTAGATTGGTGGTTGATGGGCCATTGTCAATTTGTGTGTTAATGAAAAACAGCTTTTGAGCATTAACAGCAGCGGATGCCGGACAGGGTAAAATACTTACCCCTGATGCCCCAGAGGGAGATAAAATTGGTGGATTTGTGATTAATGTAAATTTCTGGACTGGAGTACCACTGATTAAATCCCCATTTGTTGTTGAATTAGACTCAGATTGTGTAACAGATTTTGTTTTGGTTTTAATATCCCCTTGATGCTGCATGGAAGACTTTCGAGTTTTGACAATATTACTTTGTCCAATGCTAGTCATACTAACAGGACCGTTTGGAGTTGCAGACACCAAATTGCTAGCTAATGGAATGGAGGATAAAGAAGAAGACACATGGCAGGAGTTCTCTCTTACTTGAGATGAAGAGGCCCGAACAGCCGGCTGCTGTAGTGTGAATTTGGTATTTTTCTCCATTGCCTGGGTAAAATCAGCAGGGAAAGCTGGAATGTTAACAGAAGAAACTGTTGAGGGGGAAAATCCAGAAGGAGATGATTGTCCAGTATGTGGCAGACCAGATGTGGTTGTTGCTATAGACGGAAGACTAGAGCATGATACTGCTGTGGTTTTTGGCACAAGAAAGGCCTGAAGTTGAGATGCGTAAGTGAAAACTGAACTAGGGCATAAACTGCTAGGTGAAATCTGGTCTGGGTTTGTTTGCACTTTAACAATTCCGGTGTTTCCACCTCGTGTTGTGACCAGAATAGATTGTGATTCTCTTACACACACTGTCTTCAGCTCTTGCTTAGTTTCAAGGGAGTCAGTTTGCTGCTGTGATGCAACACTGTGAGAGGCAGAATCAGTGTTTGTAGACACACTTAATGCTGTTGCTGGTGTCAAGGATTGGCTAGCTGTGGAAAGAGTAGGTGAAGCCAAAGACACAGGCAATGTAGCAGTTGAAACTGTAGTCTTGCTTTTGTCACTTTCACTTTGGCTTACCTTAATTGTTAATGACAAGTTATCTGCTGAAGTGACATCAGGCAATGGTTGTGTAGTGTTCGTGCGACCAGTCAATTGTGATGAGTGGTTAGTATTCTTGCTAAAAATTGTAGTGGGTGCCTGAGTGGCAGTTGCAGGGCCTGTTACCAGAACAGGTGTTAAAGAAACACTGACGTTTGACATTTTTGGTAAAGACGTACAGTGCATCTCAAATGATTTTTGTTGTAGTGACTGAATGTCCTTGGACACAATTTTTTCTTCCTTCTGCTGAAGAAGAAAATTCTTAGGTAAAATAAGAACTTGTTGCATGACTTTTTCTCCATTTTTAGGGTCAATCATAGCTTGCATTTGAATTTTCACTGAGCTGTTGGGAATGTCTATTGGTACACAGTGGCCATTTGGCATTTTGTATACCATTTGTAAAGGAGTCTTTGAACTGGCCTGGCAGGGCAATGCTGGTTTGATCAGTGATGATTCCAAAGCTGGTAAAACTGACTTTTCAGAAGTAGACACATTTATACCTGCAGGAGGCAACAGTTGATTTGTTAAGGTCACTTTGTTCCCAGTATTCTTGGCAAGCAAGGCCTGGATGGGTTTGGTCCCTTTCAGAAAGTTTGATACTGATGTTGCAGGATCTGTCAAGGAAAGCAACTCTAGAGTTGACCCTTCAAATTGTTTCAGCTCAGTCAAGCAACTATCGGACTGCAGGCTACTTTCTGAACTCTGGACCACAGCCTCATTAGTGCTCAGTTTAGCTTTCTTCCTTGGTGAAAGCTCATTAGTGCTTTGATCCAGACAACTACTTTGCTTGAACTGTCGTTTAATGCATTTGGGCAGTGTCTTCTGTATTTCTTTAGAAGCTGATTCTTTTTTCAGAATTCTGTTTTTTCCTGCAGGTAAATTCATCTCTAATAGTTTCATTTCATCTGCAAGGATATTAAAACAGAAACTGTGTTTTACACGTTTGCAACTGATACCCCTACAAAACAGTTTTACAGTGCCTAGCTAAAGGCAATACACTGGTTTGCAAGAGTAAAGGTATGTGGAAAGAAATGTCTAATTTTTTAAGGGCATCTGGTCAAGGACCTTTGCAATACAAAAAGGGGGTAATAAGGAAAGGAGGATGTAATAAACAAGAACATACAAAGACTGAAACCTGACAAGCAATGGGAGACAGTGAAGAAAACCAAACCTAGCCAATCAAATTAATTGATAATAGTATGTGAGAGCATGAAAATGTATATTCCAGCAAGGTTATCTTGAGGGGAAAAAGGGAAAAGCCAGGAAAAAAATATACAGAGACACAGATGTAACCAAAGAAAAATAGAGACAATGTCAAGAAACAACTTCACCAATCACACCAATTGATGGGCTATCAGGAAACTGCAGAGGCCTCTTGCAGGAAGATCAATTTTTTGAACTTAATATGATTATAAACCAGGGGAGATCCTGAAGGCGGGGCCAGGAGGGGTGAGGGAATTGGTACAGCTATACAAACCCATGAAGCAATGTGTAAGGGTAAGGGGAGCTGCAAGATGTTACAGCCTGGTGCAAGCTGCTGGGGGGGTGAGTGTATCCTCCCCAATCCAGTGTGTCTGTATTCACTGATAAACTTCAAGTCAGACTAGCTAGTGAGCAGGAGGGCCTGGGGGTCTGGGCTGGCCTAACAGGTGGACTTGTGAGTGGGGATGTCTGTGCAACAAAGATGTGAATGCCATGTTTCATATTGAGCATCAAGCTGGACTAGCTAGAGAGCAGGAGATGCATGAAGGGGTAAGAGGGCTGAGGATGCATGCAGGAGGGCCAGGTGGACAGAAGGGCCATGCATTGAGGTTTTGGTTGCATGGGGCTGCAGGGGCTCCTCTCTGAGGAGAGAGGCCAGGAACTGCCTTGTGCCAGACACAGCTGGCTCCAAAACAAGTCCACTGCAGGACATGGCTGAGCCTGTCAGCCAAGCTGGTTTTGTCTCATGGATAATGCTTTGCAGAAGCGTGTGACAGAGTGGACTGAGGAAAAAAAGTAGAGACACAATCCTGTAGACACCAAGGTCAGCAAAGAAGGAGGGGTGAGAGGTGCTCATGGCACTGGAATAAGTTCCCCTGCAACCCAGTAAGACCCCTGATCAAGCAGGTTGACCTGCTCCCATGGAGGACCATGCTGGAACAGGTATGTACATTGCAGATACTTGAGGACCCCATTCTACAGCAAGTGAGTATGCCTTGAAGGAAGCTGCAGCCCATGAAGAGCCCACCCTGGAGCAGGTTCCTGACAGGAACTGTAGCATATGGGAGATCCACACTGGTACAGTCTTATGCTGAAAAAATCTAGCCTATGGAGAAGACTCACACTGGTACAGTTTGTGAAGGACTGTATTCCATAGAGGGACCCCACACTGGAGCAGCGATGAGGAAGGAGCAGAAGAGAGTAACTGTTATGAACTGACCTCAATCCCTAGACTCAGTCCCTCCTGTGCCACTTGACAAGGGAGGAGGTGGAAGAATTGGGTATGAAGATGAGCCATGGAAGAAGGTGGATATGTGAAAGGGAAAAGTTTAGGTTTTACATTTGTTTCTTACCATTCTACTCTATTTTTTTATTGATAACAAATTAAATTAATTCTCTTCAAGTGAGTCTGTGTTGACTGTGACAGTAACTGGTGAGTGATCTCCCTTGTCTCCATCTTGACTGTTAAGCTTTTCCGTATTATTTCCTCTCCCTAGCCTCTTAAGGAAGGGGGGGTGACAGTGGCTGGGTGGGCACCTGGCAGCCAGTCAAGGTCAACCCACCATAAAAGTAAATTCCACACAGATCTACTATGTTATCAGAGAAATAGTTATGCACAAAAAATGGCAAACACTTCAATAAAGCAGAATTTTTATCTTGGTCATATCTGCCCTCTTCAAGTCTACATCTGACAGATATGCATCACAAGCTATTTTCATATTATCACAGTAGTAGAGTTAAGGTAAAAAGTAGGACACAAGCTCACATGGAAAAATTAGGTTCCCAAATCAACTCAATTCAGCTCCTGAATCAAATTCAAGCTACTGAATTCCAGTAAATGCTTACCATTGTCTGAGTGATCTTTTTTGGGAACTTCTATATGTTCTGCAGACTCTGATGATTTACCGCATACTACTGCAAAAGATTCTTTGCCAGAATCAACTTCACTTTCATCATTACTCCACAATTCTCTGGTAAATTTATCATGGTCTGGATGTCTTTTAAAGTCATCATAGTCCTTCTTCAATCTAGACCTTAAAAATAACAAAACTAACTTTACTAAAAAACCACACTGTTTCAAACATTATTTTTACTTGTATTTGCTGCCAAATGAAAAGTTGGTGTAGATTTAATTGCCTCTGCCCTTCAAAAAATTACAGTGCAGCCCTGTCTGCAAGTCTCTAAAATGCAGAAAATGTGAAGTGAGTACAATGTCCCTTACTTTACCAAAACTGAATTCTATTTCATTGAGTCCTCTAACAACAGGCAAAAAGACTGAGTCAAATGACCATCACTGTTTTAGTGCATCCATCTTCCATTTCCTCCTTCATCTTTCATGTGACAAATAGATCTGTATGGACTTGAGTATTAACTGTAAAAAGTCTACTCCTTACTTTAAAGGCACCCCAAGAAGAGAATTAAGTAAATCTCATTTTTCTTAAACACATCATGCTTTTGGCTCAGCTATGAGAGTGTAACACAACTTTCTCCTTAAGAACACTTTCTTATCTCTGGCCCATTAGAACAGCTGCTGCTATCACTTCCATAGGTTCACACTCCACTAAAGAATGTGCATATGACAGAAATGCATAGGTACTTCACTCATTTGAACACCATTCAGAAACACATCCACTTACCTTGATACTGCTAACCTGCTACATGTTTTCATTGTCCCTTCTTCTAAACCATTGTTTAGATGGGATGTAGTGGCTATTTTAGTGCACAAATACATTGAACTTCAGGATTCAGCTGGTCGTAACCAACACAATGCCCAGAAGGATTATTTAGCAAATGAATAAATAGATTATAGCAATTAACACCTTATGTGAAATAGATCCTAGACTATTCTGGACCTAACCCTTATGATAGTAACAATAAGATCCTAAATTTACTCATTGTTTTGAATTAGTAGAACAGTTACTTGCATTGAATGCAGCAATGGCCAGCTGCTCTCTATGAGATAAGAGAGGGAGAAACCAAGAATGATGTCACAGCTGGTAGGGCATAAGCCTCACCACCCAGCAAGCCATTCCACTCCCCCTGAATGAGGGAGCAGGGCAGGCCTAGGGATGGTAATTGGGTTCAACCAAGAGCCCAGATCAACAAGCAAGTTCCTGGTACTGAGGCAGGTCTGAGATCAAACTGGAAAGTCAATTCAAAGTTTAAGATCAGGACCAGGTCCAGCGATGACTGCCAGGGTCAAGACCCAGTTGAGTGATTTCTGGGCAGCTCCACAGCGATGATGCAGGTAGAAGGTCAGCTGGGATCAGTCCAGATCAGTAGGACCCATGGCCAGGCATAGTAACTGCTGTAGTTGAGCTGGAAACTGGTACACCTACAGCAGAGATTGAAGGCTGCAGAATGACCTGAAACGGGGATCCTGTGCCCATGGACAGGCAGCATAGATGGACAGCCAGGTGGGGCTGCTATGGGTCAGTGAGATCTAGTCATTTACTCCCAGCTTTGACATTCTCACTGAGAGCAGACACTGAAGCCTGTATGAAGATGTAGTGTGGACAATACTTCAACTCTGTCACCAGGATTTGGAGCTTGAATTCTAGGTGTGGATGAACTATAGGAACACATCAGAGAACTACTACTGTACTAAAGTTTCTGGATGTAATTTCCTTTTTTCTTTTGAGGAACTTCTGCTGTGAGGACAGTGAACAACTGTAATTAGTGGGCACAAGTAACTTTCCCTTTTAAACCTTGCTGTTATTCAAATACAACTCAATATTATACTCTGTCATAATCTTGAAAAGATGAGAGGACCTTTCAGAAAGGAAAGAAAAGGATTTTGATCATAAAGTCTGCTCCTACTAGTTAAAGACAATAACAAAGGAAGGAAGGAAGGAAGGAACTCCTATTCCATACTGTGGCACCTGGAGGAGGAAGCGCTGCCCAGCCTTTCACAGCTTAGGAGTTAAACACTGTTATTCAATTAGTAGATGTTAGTACCTCGCTGAGACACCCTATAGACAGAGCAACTGCAGTAAGACTTATGGAGGAATTGATGTTTACACCACCATAAGCAAATTTTACTCAATTGCTTTTTCCTTTTTACATGACATCTTTCTTCACCACTGTCATTGGTGCTACACAACTGCCTAGTAGTTGCATAATGAACCAGACCAAGACAGTGACCAAGAATCCCCCATCCATCTTTCCTCTCCATGATTTGTAAACATCTTTCTTCAGATGGACCTTGTCCCTGGTATGCTATACGTATGTCCAAACAGTTATGTCATGGAAACATTCAGGCTTTCCTTGTTGAATAACTAGGGTTACAGCCTAAAACATATATGAGTTGAATTCATTTAATTTTGGAAGTTATCTTGCACTCCAAGTGCATGCTTCTCTAGCTAGCAGCACACACATACATAAGATCTCAACTACCCTGTTCCAGACTAAAATTTACTCCTATCCGTCACAGCTCATATATAGCACTCAACACACTTTGCATGACAGTTCTGTGTTCTATAATCACATGGGTGCAGCACTGGCAACAAACGGAAGGTGGAAGCCA
>VWPU01018731.1:0-29940 GCA_013398955.1 Callaeas wilsoni | reverse complement strand
GGCGGCGGGGCCGGGCCCGGGGGTCTCCTGCGGGGGCCGGGCCCCGGAGGGGCCGCGCCGGGACCCGCCGGAGGCGCCGCTGGCAGGAGCTGCTTTCGCTGCCGGCTTGCTCTTTACTGACCCTGCCTGTCGTGTGACCGATGGCCGCGCCCGTCGTATCGCCAGTGGGACTTGCGGGCCACACGCGCCCTTTTCAAACCTCTAGCGCCAGAGTGGCCATGGAAATGCACGCAGTAGCCTACATAGAAAGGCTGTATTGATTTAAACCGATAAATCCATTCTAAGCAGATCAAATTAATCAAAAAGCCGTTCTTATTTCAAGGCAGGAGTAACCGCTTTCTTTGTGCAGTAACACTGCTAACACTTACTAGTTCTTCATTTAATTTATCAAACATTTCACAAATAGCTTCTCTCTTTAGTCTTTTTTTCTTCTGCTTCCTGTTCGGAGAGTGCTCCTATGTTAGTATCCAATCGACTGAAACCAGTTGCAAATTATTGGACATCTGGATTTCAAAAATTAAGTTTTACACATACATATCTTGGTGAATTGCTGTAGCAACTGACCATTGAAATACTGTCTGGCTTTTCCATTAATTTTAGCAATCCCAGAAAATAAGTATCAACTTAACTTGGGGATAGAAAAGTCACAGAATCACAGAATGAGCTGTGTTGGAAAGGACCTCTTAAGATCATCCAGTCCACCCTATGACCTAAAACCTCCTCATCAACTCGACCATGGCACTGAGTGCCACGTCCAGTCTTTTATTAAACTCGCCCAGGGACGGTGACTCCACGATCTCCCTGGGCAGACAATTCCAGCATGCAATCACTCTTTCAGTGAAGAATTTCTAACATCTAACCTAAACTTCCCTTGGTGCAGCTTCAGCCTGTGTCCTCTTGCTCTGTCAGTTGTTGAATTAGAATTGGCTTATATTGCTTAAACATTCATCCAAACACAGTTTTAGAACTTGCACAGAATTTATAAATAGCGATGCCATGTCAAGGAAACCTGTAACATACCTAAACATTGGCATCACAGTTGAAATTAGAACTCTTGGCTTCTCTGTTTTTAAGTAATATGGCCATGAACCACATTTTTATCCAATACATATGGGACAGAAATATTGTTACTTGTAATTGGATGGTCATGGTTTTTTTGAAAGATAAAGCAACATTCTGGACTTTATCTTCATGACTGCTAAAGCTGTCTTGGTGTTCAAGAGATTCCTTCATTAGGACAGCTGGGACACTTTCAGGTAGACGGTGAAACTGGTTTTGAGGTACCTATAGATTTTAATTCCTTTGCAAGATGTAAGAAAGTGTTGATGCTTAAAAATGGGATTATTAAATATAAACATATATGTGTGTGTATATATACAGAGAGAGAGAGAGAGGTTGTCTTGCACCTTTTATTTCAGTATAACAAATCTCTGCCCCTCACAACACCCTGCCCTTAAGGTCTGTCCCAGTTCTGTTCCCAAATCTTCCCCTCTTCCCACTTACTTCTAGTGGTTACCATGGCTCCCTTGGCACCTGGCATAAAGACATGTGAAACAGACTGTACCAGGCTGCGTGGAATGCCAGACCGAGGTGGAACAAAGGTGTGAGAGTGGTTGAAGGATCCCAAAAGAGAAGGCAGTGTCAGAAGAGAGGTGGTTCTGAGGCTGGAGGTGAGGCAG
Source organism: Callaeas wilsoni (assembly GCA_013398955.1). NCBI lineage: Eukaryota > Metazoa > Chordata > Aves > Passeriformes > Callaeidae > Callaeas > Callaeas wilsoni. Next base: position 28,261 of record VWPU01018731.1, on the reverse strand, counting down.
TGTGGCTGTTCAGAGAAACTTTCAGTCAAACATCACCAGTGTGACAGGCAGAGGCACAGGACATGAATGCAAACCAGCAGATCACCATGAGTGCTTTCTGAGCTTCCTCGGGTAGTAACCAAGAGAAGATGTGCCTGGAGACACAAACGAAAATGGATGCAATATCAGTTTACTAGAATATGACAGTAAAACTCCACTGATGAAAAATGAACAATTCCCTTTTACGTTTTTCCTTAAGTCTGACCTTGTAGGTCTATTATAAAATCATAAATACGGAATTTACTGCCCGCATGTTGGAGTTTGAGGCTTGCTGTTCTCTACATTGCACTGTGTGAATGCATTTTGTCCTCTACAGACTTGAAAGGATGAGCTTCAGTTTGACACATATTTGAAATTGTTGTCTCTTAAGAATCAGATGAATTACTGGCTTCCATCCAAGTGTCTATTTAAGTAACAGGTTGAAAATGAAGAGTGGGCCGTGCAAGTCTGCTCTCTAGCAGCTCTCTTGAGCTAAGCCTCAGTCAGAGATGGTGGAGTAAGCTAAAAGCCACGAGGTAATCAACAATCGGACACTCAACCTGAATATATGACTAAGTGATAAAAATGCTGTCTCAGGATCCAAAAGGTGCCTTAGACTCCAGGAAACGATGTAACTCCAGATAGGGTGTGAAGATCTCCTCTGGATAAATATAAATATTTTTCTTAACATTTCGTTTGACTGGGAAGAGTGTTATTGCCCTGCATGAAGCTAAGATGGAGCAGTATCCTTCTGTCATATTTACAGCGGGAGTGATAAAATCTTCTTTTTCTCTACAGATTGTGAAATCCTTTCCAGTTTGCCATTGCAGATGTCCCTCTATTTCAACGTTTATTTCTTCCCGTTTTGGTGGCTCATCACAGTTGCCATCCTTTACCTGAAGGTGAGAACAAAGGAAAGTGCTGGTTTGTAAACGTATATTGCATCAAACGTCCTAGTATGGGATACAGCTCACTAGAGTTGGAGGTTATTACATTGATTTGGGAATTCCTGGAAACTGGAGGTTCAGGAGTATTTGAATGCCACTACTGTCAGCTGACAGTAGCACAGAGTGTCTTCATTTAATCACAGACAGCACGGCAGAAACTTTTACTCTCTTCTTCTCCTCCAGTATCCAGACTTATCAGATTATTACAAGTTCATCCTGGTCACCATCATCATCATGGTCTCTCTGACAGAGCTCATTCGACTCTACCTGGGATACGTGGGCAATCTCCTGGAGAAAGTAAGTTTCCAGATGTACATAGTAATTTCTGCAGGATTTTCTGCTTTTGGCGGTTGAACGTTAACTGGCAGGCATTTTATTTAAGAGATTTAAGCTGAGGAGATGGTTATTTCTCTTCAGCTGCACTCTGCATCTTCTATTCCCTTGGCATTGGCTTCCACTTAATTTTGTGAATTCCAAGTAGTTTTCCCTCGGAAAAGAGCCCTCTCACTCCCTAAAACTGTTTTGTCAAAAAATACAAGTACACTTAAAAACATAGGATATGAAAATATGAAGCCATGTCACTTTGCCTTTCCACATTATGCACTGGCTTTTGAAAAATTAAAAAGAAATGTCTGTTCTTCACGAGGTTTTGGATTTTTTCATCCCAGGTGTTGGGTTTTTAATAGGCGATGTCTCCCTATTATAGGTGCCTGAGCTGGCTGGGTTTTGGCTCCTGACTCTCCTCCCGCAGTTGCCTGTGATTCTCTTCTTGCTGTTTAATGAAGGGCTGAAAATCCACTCTCTGGAGCGAGCCGTGCACATCGTCTTCGCGGCCTTCCTCGCCTTCCAAGTGGTGGCGGCCTTTTTCACCCTGAGGAGAATGGTGAACACCCTGGCCACTCGCTTCCGCCTTACCGAGTTCCACCGTCTGGAGGAGCAGCGCCCCGGGCCTGGCATTCACAGCCGGGCGGCGGGGAGCAGCTCCCGGGGCTGCTAGGGGCCCGGTGCCGGCTGGAGATCCTGCCCCGGGGGCCTCGGAGGGTAACAGAGCCCGGCCCAAGGATGCCGCAGCTCTGTTTCCGTTTTGTTGGGTCATTCTTTGCCTTCTTGCCTCAGCGGTATTAAAAAGCAGATCTTGCTCGAGAGCCAACATTAAACCTCAGAGGATGTAACTCCCCTCTGCAAGGAAAATCAAAGCCAATTCCATAGCTGACTTGAATGGACTATTTGTGGACTGTTACTGAGCAGACTTGGAGAGTTTTACGTGTTACAAAGTTATGGCATTTTTTAAAAAACAGAAGCCTTTTTCCTCACTGTTTGCACAAAGTTCTTTTTTTTTAAATAAATCTTTTCTACACTTTTTTGTGTTGGTACCAGTTTTGTCTGTCTTCCAGATACGTTGCACATTTTTCATGTCTGATACCTCAATTAAGAAAAAAACCAAACCCAAAACAAAAGCCCCAAGAGATCTTGAGGCTTAAAAAGAAGTTAGTGAGCAAAGACTGCACTTTCAGAGCTGGTCTTCCAGGTAATTCCAGCACTCAGAAATTCCTTACTACTATGCTAGGGATGTGATTTCAAAGGTATTCATTCCACAAAACTCTTATGTTCATCTCCCTTCGCTTAGCTACAGCTTTTAACTATCAAGTCAGAGTGGTGCGATTTTCCCAGACAATTTTCCCAAAATCATAGCCATTTAAAAAAAGGTTTGTGTCACTGAAAGGCAGAACCTTTTTTTCCCAAGCCAAGACATATACCAAGGTTCTCTCAATCCTGTTAGGTGTATTAAATTCTAGACTATCTTCTGCAGTTTTGGTAATGGCAAGAAATTCACTTTTTCTCTCAAGGAGTGATGGAAATCAAACATTAAAACAGATTTTTCATCTGAATCCTTTAAGTCCTTTAAGCAGGGCAAGAGTTGTCATTTTTGAGAGCTGGCACAAGCATCCAAACTGCTCAAAGGATTGGAAGGAAGATGGGTCTAACATGAAAAAGGCACATTATGCTTAAAGCTGTTGAATATTTAAAACTTACAGAACCCCAAGTGACAAAAAGGCATTAGCTTTTGCTTTTACCAAAATGGTTAATTTTCCTTTCAATCCATGAGTGAATGGGACAATTAATTACACTAAGTTTCCTTCTTTATTTCATTATTATAAAGCATATGTCATCAGTGCACATCCCCCTGTGTTTTTAAGCAAACTACCATCTTGGATTGCCTTTTGCACTGAAAGAGAGGGTTTCTCTAAGAGTCTCTAAGAGTGTCTTTTAACAGTTAATAGAAAACACTTAGAGCCCTGCAATCAGAGCCTGAGAGGGAGACAGTGAGGTTTAAGCAAAAGTTACATCATTTCAAAACTACTTTTCCAGCGTTAGAAAATCCTTGTCAAAATATCCTTAACTGGTGCAGGGGGAACATTGGACATACTTTTAATGTCAGTCACGCTACTGGAGAATGCTAAAAACAGGGCTGAAGGAAGGTTTTTAACACTTAACTATGTGAAATACAACACAAAGCTGAAAAAGTCAAGCACACACCAGTGCTGGCAACAAGGAACTGGCCTCCAGGCTAAGGCCATGAGATACAACTGAAAATCCTTGCTTTTAGTGATAAGGAGATGATGCATTTGGAAGATCAAACTGCCATGCAAGACAACTGTCTGGAGCCAAAGACACGAGGACACACAGCCCTTTGGATGGGAAGGAGGAGGGGGGAGCACTTTGATGCAGCGATACAAGAAATAGAATTAAGAAAAACACTGTTAGAAGTAGAGTCGCCTGGAAATGCTAGAGGTAGAAACCAGCCTGTGAGGTAAATCTTCAGCAACACATTTGATAAACACAAGATCTCTACATTCGCTCTGCTCAGGCTTCCTAACAGACCTGCTAGTCTATTTTAAATTTCATAATTATCAGTTTTAATTTCACAATGAAACTTCCCTTCAGTTCCTAGATTTCACAAGAACTGGTGAGACACTAAGCACGCAGAAAAAAAATAAAAGTAGAACATGAGAATTTAAGATTCAGCAGTGCAAGTATTTGGGCAGTGAGGGGTGTTGATGGTTTTCCTGACCTCTACAGAATAGATGGAAACCAAAGTGAAAGGATTGAGCTCGAAACCACTGGAAACATGTGGGAGTTCATTGAGCAGCATCCAGACGGTTCTGAACATAAGCTGTACAACAGTGGCTTTCTGCCACACTGCAGTTTGTGCCAAGAACACCCCAAAAAGTATTTTTTGATGCTGTAGATAGGTACCAGCAGCTCTTCCTTCATGATCAAGATCTTTGAGTGGCTGAAGCCTATAAACAGAAATCAGTTATTTTATTTCATGAAGTTTACTGTTAGGAAAGGCCAACAGCCAATTTTAAGGGAAATTTGTACCAATGTATTTCCTTTAACTGAATAAAAGAAATTAGGAGTGGGCATATTATCTTAAAATGCTCTATTTTAGGTTACTGATCAATTTGAAGATGAGGAGTATTTTGTGATCAAGGGCATAGTTGGCAAATGGTTAATACCTGAACTTGGCCTGTGTCCTTGTCTAAAATAGACTTTGTAAAAGGATTTCTCTTTTTTTAATAGTTGCAGGACTTTCAAAAAGGAGAAATTAAATTTAGAAGAGGCTTCAAATGCGTACCTTACTTAAGCAGATCTGATAAAACAGACACAAGATAAGACATAGATTTGATAGAATACAGACAATTGATAAAAAAGAGGGTAGAGCATTAACCTTTCCGTATCAACAGCTCACTCTTCACAATTGCTGAAAGAATTGCACCCAGAGGAATGAGATCATACATTTCACTCTTGCCTTTGTCTCTTACAAACTGGACTGGACTTAGTGTGAATCTTTAAATAGTTGATGAAGCAGGTAGAACTGGCATCATTACATCATCTGATAAGATGGCCAATAGCTGGGAAAGGCTACAGAGATCATTTATTTTGAAAAACAAATTTTGGTTCTCCAGCACAAAGGTCAGATAGCAACAATTAAAAAGAACTTTGTTCAGTGCTTCAAGTAAAGCAAAGATAATAGAGGTTTGCTATAGGAGGCAGGCAAAGCTGTGTGTAAGGGTCAGCTGATAAGAGCAAGAAGAATTTAAACTATAATGGAAGAAATAGGTTCAAGAAGTGTAACACTGGGAGAAAATGTGTGTGTTGATGATTGGTGCCACCAAAGTTGCCCCTGGGTACATGAAGGAGAGAATTTATTAAAAGAAAATAAATGTGAAAATTTACTAGCTTGAAATCTTCAGGGATTCAGCAGAAATGTTATTCCCTCAGCTAAGCAGCAGCCTACAGCACACAGTTCCACATTCCTTAAATACATGCAACTTTTGCAGCTTCTTATGAAAGAAAAAACCATTTTTCTTCTTCAGATGGTCCAAGGTTTGAAAGTAAAATAGTCCCTGGGAAGCATTTACTGGCCAAGAGACATGAGCACAACGGAGAAACTGTAGACAGAAAGGAACAAATCTGGCAGGTAGCTGCAAGCACAGCTGTGCCAAGGCCTGTGGCTTCCTGGTGAATTTGGAAGTATTAATGACTTCCTTGAGAGCTGCCTTCAGCATCCAGTGTTAGGGGAGGAGTTCCTGCAGTCTGTGAAATAAGGCACTGCTGTTCTTTAAGGGGTAGAAAAGACCCCTCTATATTCACACTGGTAGGCTCATGCTGTTCCCAGGTAAAATAATCAAGAAAAAAATGCCTGAGCACCCTTTAGTTAGCACACTCTCAATTTATTGAGAACACACCATGAGCTGAATTCGTGAAGGTGAGAAGAATATCAGATACACCTGTTCCTGATCACTTACTGTTCTGCTGGAGCTTTGAACAGAGGCTCTCATCCCATGCAGCCTGTGTCAGTCCAGAGGGATTCCTACCAGTCGATGTGTTTGAGCCCCTGTTTCAATTACAGAAAGGATTTTAGCATGGACATCTCTCCTCTCTTTGTTTGGCCTTTGACCCTGCGGCCTTTTGCACAGGAAATACAAAATTTATCACAAGACTAAGACTTGCAAGAGTAAGATACTTGAGTATCTTCTACAGGATATTAATGTAAAGGTCAGCAATTAAAATGTGTAGGTAAAGGGCTCTGTATTTGATTTTTTGGTTGTTGTTTGCCTTTAAAACACCACCGTTTGGAGCAAATTCTTACCACAACCAGAATGCACCAAACCTTCTTTTTATAAAGCAGCTTGGAGTAGGTGAACAGCAAGTCTTTGAACACCTTCATTGTGAAAATCCTGGAGGTGTATGGATCTCACTCCTTTTTTCTTTTCTTTTTTTTTTTTTTTTTTGAATTTCCAAATGATTCATCATGGTTAGCAAAGCATGTATAAAAACATGCAGTGGGGAAATATTTTGAAGCTGCTTCTTTTTCCTATGTAAAACTGCATTAAAAAAAATTTTTAATTCTCAAACCCCGCCAGGCACTCAGGAGTGGGTGTCAAGGCGATAATAAAAGGACAATGTCTTTTTTTAGGGAAATACTGATAAGGCAGCAGCAAAAGGATTAGCCAAGCTGGCTGCAGTCAGGGACAGTGAAATGTGACACAGTAAAAACTCAGTTATTGAGTTAAGGACAGCCCTTTGGACTCAAAAGACTGAAATGAAGAAAAGCTGTGGGTTGCTTTGTTCTTGAATATGATTTTTTTTCTCCAGAAGAATGAAATATTACAGTGATAACGGGGATTGGATAATAAGAATAAAAACCCAACCAAAGAAAATTCTCTGAGGATTTATTTCAGATGCACTGAAAGAGTAATTTGTGTCTAAACATCACCTGCAACAAAGCAACCCAAGAGGTGTGAGTAGGATGGGACACATTTGCCTGTGTTTGCATTTCTCAGTACAGCTTTCAATTAGACAGTGATAGAATCCCTGAGACTGGAAAAGACCCCCAAGATCATCGGGTCCTGCTAAGCCAGCACTGCCAGGCCCACCACTAACCCATGTCCCTAGGCACCACATCTGCACAGTTTTTGAACACTCTCGGGGCAATGACTCCACCCCTGTCCTGGGCAGCCTGTTCTGCTGCCTGACCACCCCTTCAGTGGAGAGATTTGCCCCTAATATCCAATCTGAACTTCTCCTGGCATAACTTGAGGCTGTTTCCTCTTGTCCTAGCACTTGTTACCTGGCAAAAGGGACTGATCCCCACCTCTTCCAGGCAAGATCTCTGCCAACTGCCCTGCTGAAAAAAACGGTTTGGGCTTGTAAAATAAAATAATAATTTCTTACTCTTCTTCAACTCAGGGGGGGTCAGGATGTTCAGAGAAGTTGTGCAGTGCTTTAAGCCGTTTTCCTGCTTTGGTTTTAGCACTGCTGAAACCAGCCAGTGAACAGGCCTTGTCCTGGACCTGGAGGCTGAGGGACCCTTCTCCCTCAAAGCTGAAAGATTTTAGCCAGTCCTGCTTGCTCCATACATAATATGGTGCTGCCCATTCTGTGCCACCAGATCACCATCCTGTAGGAAGGTGTGCTGGTTTGGACACAAATCCAGGAGGAAACAACCCAACAGGGGCGTCTCTCTCTCTCTCTCTCCTGCCTGCCAGGCAAGCAGGCCCCGGCAGCCTCTCCCCCACGGGTTCGGGAAAATAATTTTTCGAGTGAAAGAGAAAAAAACCTATTTATTTAACAAACAGAGTCCCCGGCTGTCATGGGGAAAAAAGGATATGGAAGCCCCCTCCCCTGTCCCCTAAAAGAGGACTATGGATTTTCGAGTTCTTTCTGTCGGTAAAACCTGCAGTCCTGAGCTGGGCCGGGCCGGCCAGGCAGGGTCCGACGATCCCCCTTGGAGGGTCCCGCCGAGCAGGTCCGGAGATGGGAGCTGGTCGCAGATGAAAAGCAAGCCAAAAACAGTCCAACAAGGAACAGAAGCCGCTGAGGCAGATCACAGTCCCTTCTCCGCTGAAAGCTGAAGAGACTAGAGAGCAAAAGTCCTCTAACTAACAAGATGTTGTCAGAATCGGGAGAGAACAGAATGCAAAACATTCTAGTTGCAAGGTCAAGCTAGCTGCTTTGAAGAGTTCTCTCAGCTTCTCTCTGCCCCCTTTGCAATTTAAACGCACACTAGAAAGCAAGCAGGCGATGGGGAATACAGTATTGTCATAGAATCACCCCAAGACAGAAGGATATCCAGAACACAGATCATCCCATACTTTCTGGAAATCAGGCACTTTTCCAGGCACGTGCGACTCAGCCCCGCAGAAATCCCGGAGCTGTTTGTATGCAGAACAGGCACACACAGCTGGCTCTGTGCTTCAGCAGCCTTGCAGTGACAGCCCTGTTATTTGCCACCCATTTACTGTACATCATTAACACTCTGTAGGCTTTCTGACACGCAGCTTGTTCCTGCTCTCCCTTCTGCGTGGCTTTGATGGGTGAGACACGTAAATGGTGCTTTTTGGGGCTGTGTTCAGGGAGTGCCCACAGTTTGGTTTGTCTGCTGCTGCAGCAGTGGGAGCTGCAGGCTAGGAAAAATGGAGGCACCAGCTTCGCTGACAGCAGCATGCACATGGATGCTATTGCCTGGATCCTTTTAGAGAGAAAAAAAATTGGAAATATCTTCTGTGGTGTTTTCAGCCCACAGAGGGGCAAGGCAGCTTTTCCCCTTGCTAGCAATGTGAGAAATCCCCACTGTAATATCTAGTGCTTATTATCCTTGATAGCTTCCTGCTATCTCACTTTTGTTGGCATAATCAAGCATGTCTTTACTGTAATATATCTTTCACATGTGCGGCCCACTCCTAAGAGAGCCATATTGGCTGATTAAGTTCAAATTGTTGCACTTGCTCAGCCACATGCAGATATTTTTCTCCATCCCTATTTCTCCTTCCACCTCTCAGCGAGGCCAGACCACTGCATTTCCCAAAAAGCAGCTGAAAACACCCAAATCCACAATTACAGACCCTCACAGCCAAGTGCTACAAGTCACATCAACAAGAGCTAGGGGGGAAAATTAAAGTTCAAATGCCCAAAATAAATCAAGCCACAGCTAAGTCAAATAATTTCAAGGGCAAGTCTAAAATGCGCATACCAGCACAAATATTTTGATGATCTCAGTTAAGAGACTCCACCTCTGTCCCTCTTCAGGGCCACAGACACAGTTAGGTCACTGCAAAAACATTTTTGACTGAAGTACTCCAACAGGAGAATGCACCCTTCCTAGAGATTTTCACTGTTAAAGCCTTATAAAGCAAAAACACTTATAAACAAAACTAGGATGAAATCAGTGTGTGTGGTAGGATCTTTTTTATACTCTCTTTTAAAGTGAACTATGAGAGCTTAACATTATCCTCAGGGTTCTTCTAATCCTGACACTGAGACACGGGTGACGCACAACTGAGGGCAGATTTTATTGCCTCCTGTACTTTGAATATTGACATTCACTGGAAAACTGAAAGCAGGCTTGGAAGTGGGGACAAAGTGTCTGATGGTGCACGGTGGCACTGCCTGAGCATCGCCCTGGTCTGAGTGCCCATGCCATGGCTGACGGACACACAAGAATTTGAGGGTGGGGGAGAGCTGTAATTACATTTCTGTGACAGTAATTACATGTATTTCGCACAGTTTAGCTGATGTCATGTGGCACAATAGGTGCTGTGAAGAATACTCATTTATTAAGTAATTTATTGCATAATAATTAACAGCTAATCACTAGTGAGTTAAGATGCTCTGGGAACAGACCCAATTCACAGTCTCTGCTGCCTCCCTCTAGGAAATACGACAATTTAGATAGCGCTCCTCACCCCAAAAAGCCTCCATTCCTGCAGAGCCCCTCCTTGCATGCACACACATCTGCAGGTGATCACTGTGTGTGTGGCAGCAGCTCCAACAGAGAAATCAAACTCTCAGGAGGTATCCACAGGGTAGGCAGGGAGCTGTGGCTGCATCCTCTGGGATGGAGAACAGGCTTTTAGACCAGGCTAGAGGAAAAACGCCGTCTCCAGGCCTCATTTCTCTGCTTTGCCTCGTTAATGTGAAGCTGTTGTGGATATATCTCCACTTAATACATCCACCACACCTCCCACTGCAGTGGGAACTGCCTCAGTCTGCCCAGGTTGTCACTGTCTGTCCTCAAACCTGCATCACAGGATGGCTGAATTTGAAGCTTTCAGCCCTAAAGCTGCACAGATGCTGAACCAGAGGCTTCCCAAGCCTGCCCTCCCCGTGCTTGCCCCTTCCCTGCAGTGCCCACTGGCTTGCCTTGCTGCATGCCAGCTTGCACCTCCTGCACCTCCTCCAGCAGCCCAGCTCTGACTGAAGTTTGGGGATTTGGGATCACATGGAGGCTCTGTACACCGGGAATGGCCATCCCACCACCTAAGTGGCAGCGTTTGGGCTTTCAAACCCCTGTGGCTGGCTCTCGAAGTGTTACCCTGGGGAAGTTCCGTGGGAAACCACTACTCAGAAGCAGCCTGAGCTTTCCAGGAGATGGGGCTTTCCCCATCATTCCCACATAATTTCTTAGCCATATTTACTCCATTTTTCTGTATCACAGTCACTCACTTGAGGGAGTATCACTCAGCCAGTCAACAAAATACCACTAAAATTTTCTGCACTTGAGCTGGTATGGCAAAACCCACTTTGTCCAGGGGTGATTGTCCTTGGTTTGTGGTTATATTACAGCCTAGTGCCATTCAAACCACGGCATGAAGCCACACTCCCACATTTTCACTCTAGAAGCCTGTGCCAGCACTCAGTTGGGGTGTCCTCTGAAATCCACCACTTCACACAAGGACATCGGAGCTTCTGGAGGTCTCCCTCAGCATGACAATGGCCTTGGGAATACCCCAGCCTCTACCAACTGGCAGATGTTCACAGGAGCAAAGAGACACGAGTGGTGTCCCAGTGGGCTGTGAGAACCCACATCCCTTTCCCAGCTCTCTCCTTGTTGTAGGAAAGAGAACCAAACTCATGTCCAGCATCTCTCCTCACAGCGATTCTCCCCATACATTATTTGTTGCTTTCACTACTCAGGTTAAGGTTCTGGCCATGGCCCCCCCATGCTGAACGAGATGTCTCTCATTTTTCATGGCTTTTCTGATGAAGTAGGTGCAAATAGAAAGAGGGGTCTCCCACAAGGAGCTGTGTCCCTATATTCTGCCCTAGCTTAATGGTTCATGTCCAAGTGCTCTGGACAGTGCTCTGTGGCCAGATGAGGCTTGCCCTGCCTGCTTCAAAACCCAGGAAAAGTAAGCAGTCAGATGAACTTGAAGGATTTGGGAAGAATGTGTTCAACCAGGCTTAGTAATTGTCTTTAAAAAAAAAAATCAGCTGGTGTTCAAAAAGTGTTCCTCCCCTGTGATTCCCAGGGCATGTCCTAGTCTGCAGGTAAATCTTGGACCCTCTGAAACCTCTGCACACTCCTCAGTCACACAGCAATAATGCATGAGAGAACAGTTCCTACTGAAAAGAAAAAAATCATTTGTGGTGGCCCATAAATCATCATAGTGTGTCATTTCATACGGCCAAGGGCTGTGAGCAAGCAGAGTGCTGCACAGCGAGGTGACAAATTCATTTTGGATGTCAGAAGCAGCAGAGCTTCCAGTCAATCTCTGGACTGACCAATTCAGATTTACAGATCTAGCAGATTTGTCTTGTTTTATTGTCTATTAATTCATTCCACAGCAGATGAGAGAGAAGAGTAGATGCCAATACCCTGACCTGCAGCAGAGGGAGGGAATGTAAGGACAGAGCTCTGCCTCCTCAGCAAGTTCATTGGTGACATGAAGCTGGGTACAGTGGCTGACACCCCAGAGTGCTGTGAGCCCTTCAGAGGGACCGCGACAGGCTGGAGAGATGGGCAGGGAAGAACCTCCTGAAGTCCAGCAAGGGCAAATGCAGGTCCTGCACCTGGGGAGGAGCAACCCCAGGCAGCAGCACAGGCTGGGGGTGACCTGCTGGGAAGCAGCTCTGCGGAGAAGGACCTGGGGGTGCTGGTGCATAACGAGCTGTCCATGGGCCAGCAGTGCCCTGGGGGACAAGAAGGCCAACGGGATCCTGGGCTGCATTAGGAACTGCAGTGCCAGCAGGTCCAGGGAGGTGATCCTGCCCCTCTGCTCTGCCCTGGTGAGGCACATCTGGAGTGCTCTGTCCAGTTCTGGGCTCCTCAGGACAAGAGAGACATGGAGCTCCTGGAGAGGGTCCAGCAGAGGGTGACAAAGATGATGAAGGGACTGGAGCACCCCACCCCTGCGAAAAGGCTGAAGGAGCTGGGCCTGTTCAGCCTGGAGAAGACACTGAGAGGGAACCTCACCAATGTCTGTCAGTGTCTGCAGGGAGGGGCCAGAGGATGGACCAGGCTCTGCTCGGTGGTGCCGGGCAGTGGAACAAGAGGCAACGGGCAGGAACCGAGGCACAGGGAGCTGCACCTGAACATGAGGAAGAGGTTCCTTACTGTGCAGTGCCCGAGCACTAGGACAGATTGCCCAGAGAAGGTGTGGAGTCTCCCTCGCTGGGGACAGTCAAGAACCTTTTGGACACCATCCTGTGCCAGTGCTTTGCAGTGACCCTGTGTGAGCCAGGAGGTTGGACCAGGTAGGTTTGATCAGGTGGTCCAGTGTGGTCCCTTCCAACCTGACCTGTCCTGTGATTCTGGGAAGTCAACCCCTCTCAATTCAACTGGGAGAGCAGGAAAGGAGGGATGGGCTATTCCTAAAGCCAGCCTGGAGCTCACAAGGCAAAACAGGGCTGCATGCAGCTCCTTTGGACATAGTTGAAAATAAAAAGCAACACCATTTGGAACTGAAATGGTGGATTTTAGTAACAGGGAAAACCCCTATTAACTGCTGCTCACAATGGGTTTGGTCCCTGGCTCTGTCCTGCCGTTTCACACACAGATCTCACACACACACACATAAGGTGCTTCCAATAAAAGCCTGACATCTCTCCCAGGCACAGCCATGAGGGGCAGGTGCTGTCACTTCACACCAGCTAAGAAGGGAGGTAGCACGCCATCTCCACCTCCTGCATCCACCCAGAGCCCAGATGGACCGGCTGCTGTCATGGGTTTGGCTGCAGGAAGTCCTGCCCAGGCACGTGGCTCCAGGCTTTCCTCTGTTCCCTGTGTCAGTGCACGAGCATCAGCAGGACATTCTGTCTGGATGAAAAGCTGCAGGGAAAGATGATCCAGTGGGAGGATCATCCATGGATGCTCCTAATGCCTGGGTTACAGAGCAGACTACAGCTGTATTACACGAGCTGGCTTCCAACAGAGGAGCACAGTGTGAGGCTCACCTTGCTCCTGGAAAAGCTAGAAAGGAAGCAGAAGCATCCATCTGCTCATTAGTTGCTTGGCTTTGGGATCCAAACCTTACCTAACTGGGAGAGAGCAGAGTTAGCAACCTGAAGAGCCCCCAAGACCCCTTCGTGCATCCAAGAGGGGAAAAGGGGAGATGGTGACTGACCAAATCCAAGGCCAAGACAATGACAGTATTATTTTAGCCCCTGCTGCTTTTCTTTGATCTCAGTGAGGAAACAAGCACACTGTGCAAACACATAAATGGTTTCCTTCTCTTTACAATGGAAAATTACACCCACTTATCTGCCTCCTAGGGAGATGTTTGCATTTAATTCTCTGCTATTTACAAAATACTTTGAAAACCATGCATAGAAAATGGTTGGTAAGAGCTGATTGCTCCATGTATGTCAAAGGAAGCAATGATCAGCACGTCTTTGGGAGATCCATTTTTCTCTGTTTCAGTACCCAAAGCTGGATGGCATTTAGCAGCGCTGAAGTGAGCTGCTGTTGGGGGAATGTGTGCAGGGAGGTGTCAGCTCTGCTTCACATATCTCTGCAGGCGGGACAGCCCCATCAGCGTCAGCTAATTTGGATGCGCCTGTTACTGGAGAGCATCGCAGCCACCCCTTGCCAGAGGGGCACGGCAGCTGCGAGCCGAGCGCGGAGGATGCTCGTTTCTTTATCACCCAGCGCAAACAACATCCTCTCACCTGGTTCTCACAACGCTAGCATTTATAGCGCCCCAATCTGTGCTGAACCTCGCCAAGCACTCCTTTGGCGAATCTCCCTCCACGCTGCAAATGTTGCAACTTCACCGATTCAAGAGCTGAGATAAAGGAGAACTGCCCCCCCCTCTCGCCCCCCCCTTTTTTTTTTTGTTGGGGGAGGAGGATGGAAATGCTAGGGAAAGACCCCAGGCCCCCTTTTGTCTTCTTCACCAGCACCCTGACCTGCAGAGGAACACAGCAGGGCCATTTCCAGCCCCTGCTAAGCTGACCCTGGAGAGCAAACCCTGAGCTGGGCATGCCCATGTGCAGTCCGCTCCCTTCAGCCCACACCTCCGCAGCACATCTTGCCCAAAGCTGCTCAACAGCCGCAGGGAGACCACCCCCGAGCTGCACTGACTGCACCTGCTTTACCCGGGACCCCCAGCCCCGGCCGTGCCCCAGCTCCGGGAGCATCTGCCGGGCAGCTGCAGCCAGCGCCCTTCCTGCGCTTTTGGTGGCAGACAGCTCCCTCCAGTGGGGCGTTCACGCTTCTTCCCGAGGAAAGGGGGGAATTCTCATCGAAACCCCCCTCAAAAAGACAGATAGAGAAGTTACCAGGCTCCAGCTGCAGGACAAGCTGGGAAGGCAGCTGTGCTGTAGATCCAGCCAGGACGATGGGGTGGTGGTGGTGCTTTTTGCAGCCAGCATCCGTGCAAGCACCAAAAATGCCGTCCCAGAAATTCAGTGAGTGGGGACCCACCAGCCATAACCTGGACCAGGATTCTTACCAAAATTTTAAGTCACGTTCTGGAGATATTTCTCAGCCAGGCTGGAAGAAACATCCCACAGATCTTCAGGTCATGCTAGGGCTTCCCGTAGAGCTCTGCCTTCGGAGCAGGACAAAGCAGGCAGCAGTGAGCAGAATGCAGAATAATTTTTAATTTCATATTAAGCACCAAAGCATCTTATTTCCTTTTTTCTTAAAAAAAAAAAAAAAAAAAAGTTTTATTTTCCTGTGCTGACGGTTCTGTGCAGATCTCGAGCTTGGTAAATCAGCAGATGTACAGTGGTGTGGAGCAAACATTTTGTTCCCCAAGCTGAGCAAGCGTTAAAAAATTAAATTACAACATGAGGAACACTGTTGTGGGATATTCATGGCCCATAAAACACAGCAGAAGGGTTGGCACAGCCAGTGGCAGTGTCGGAAACCCTGGGCAATGCAGAAGTGGCCGCACAGGTCATTGAGGCCACACAGTCTGGGGAAGGCCTGGGGCTCCCTCAGAGGTGGGGGGCTGCTCTGGGAAGACCCGTCCTGCCTGGCCAGGGTGGGCACGGACACTCCAGAGCCACTCGGGGGGCCTGGCCCGCAGCTTCAGCTGGAAGGGGTCGAGGCGCAGGCACTCCTCCAGGTCGTGCAGTTCCATGGCTGGCTCCTCCACGGCCCTCGCCGGTGGCTCCTCAGGCCTTGGGCTGCTCCTGGGGGGCCGTCCCCACACGGCCGTGACACAGAGGACACCAAAGGCCACCAGCATCACCAGGCCAGCCACGAGGGCTGCCCCCACCAGCATGTCAGCGTGGCGGAGGAAGGTGCTGATCCCTGCAAGAGAAAGGCCGCGGCCTCATCCCGGTGCCCACTGCCCCAGGGACCCCACTGAGCTCACCAAGTGCCCCACATCTCCTCCAGGTGCTCCTGGAGCGCTCCTCCAGGAAGTTCAGCATCGCCCATGCTGACTTCCAGAAACCCTCACGCCTGCCTCCAGGACAGAGCACCTCTCCCAAACCTCCATCCCAGAGAAATACTTAGACCAAGAGCCAGGAGCAGCACAGGGACAGTGTCAGCCCAGAAGAAACCCAGTAGAGCAAAGCCATTGCCAAACTCATGTGCAGCCACCCAGAGACTAAAAAATCTGCTGCTGTTCTCATCCAGGCCTGGCGGGATCATCTCCATGGCCCAACAGATAAAGGTGGATTTGTAAAATTACCTATATCAGAATAAAACAATAACCAACTGATCTGTATAGGCTTAGACTGCACAACTGGTTAATTAACTTGGAGTTGGTAGGATGGGTGAGAAATTGTATTAGGCCATGAGCTCACGTTAAGGTTTAAGCCACTGCAGGGATGTTAAAGTAGTTTTGGTAAAGCAGCAGCAGTGTTTGGAGCACATATTGCAAAATATTGCTATTTTCCAGCCTGGGAGGCCCCATTACTCTGCAAGATTGGATTAGCCACCTCTGATTATAGTCACGCATCACATATCACCTGCTCAGCCTTGTGTCAAATACATCGGGGAGCTCTGGGGTAAACACCAGGAACATCAATGTCCTTCTCACCAGGATCTACACAGAGTGACAGGAGAACACAGGGCACTCCCAGGAGCCACCAGGTTTGCTGATCACATCAGTTACAGCAGAGGTAGCTCATAAATCGCCCTTGATCACACTTTGCTCATAACTTAAGGGCTCCCATGTGCCAAGTTGTAACCCTGATGCAGAGGAAGCAGCAGATGGGGGAAGGGAGGCTAAGGCTCATGGAGAGGTTATATTCCCAGCTGGGAACTGCCTTGCAAAGACATTGTACATCCTTGCCACACCTGGCAGAGACACCTGAAGCCACCACTCCCGTAAAATCACACATCAGCAGAGGTGCAGCTGGCAGGACCCGAGGCTAGGAGAGCGCCCCTTGCCCTGATGTGCTCAGCCCAGGCTGCGCTGGCGCCAGCGGCGCTGCACGAGTGACTCGCCCACACACACCCACACATCCCAGGAAAAGGCCAGACTGCGAGAGGGAGCAGAACTGCAGTTCCATCCTCTACCTGATCGGGGAGTGCGGATGCAGAGGGTGCCGGACTTGTTGGGAGAATGATCCTCGTAGTCCTTCTTGCAGCGGCACAGGTAGGTGCCTACGCCATTGAAGCACTCTGCCTCCTCCCCACAGAGGCCGACCCCAGCCTGGCACTCGTTCACGTCTGCAACGGGGAAGAGATGCGCAAAGTCAGGTCAGGTTTGGCATAAAAGGGTTAATCCCAGGAAAAAAAAAAAAAAAAAATAAAGTGAAACACCCACCTTCAACAAACAGTGAAACGAGCTGCAGTTTCTCCATGCCCACCGAGGTGCCAAGCAGCTCCTCCAGCTGGGAGCGCAGGAGCAGAGACACGTTCCTCTCCTCCGGCTCCAGGTGCAGCCAGAAGGTGAGCAGCAGGTTGGCATCACTCGTTCTGCAGGCAGGGGAGAGCCCAGGGTGAGGCAGGAGGAAAAACATCACTGCAGGCCCAACTCTGACTGCCCATTTAGTCCTTCTACCCTTGGCATGGGATCGTGGTGCTGCAGGTTCTTGCAAAGACTAACCGTGCCAAGAGGCAGCTTTGCACTTGGACTGGGGAAAAAAGGAAAGCTCAGGAATGGCTCCTCATCTGGAGCTAGGCTGAAATGACCAGATATTTGTGTAAAGTGAATTGTAGTGGCAACCTGCAGCTCCAGATCAGCCTCTCTTAGGTGTGGCAGGGACCCTGCTGACAGCTCCCAGCCTTCTGCAGCAGGCACTGTGGCAGGTGAGAGTATCCTCCTTTTCCTCCAAAGTTTAAACCCATCTTAGACCTGTATAGGCCCTAGGTAACACTAAACATCAATTTTCACCTTCTTTCCTCTAGAAAACAAATATTTTTTCTACTTTCAGGACAAGCTACAGATCAAGGAAGAGGAGCAAACATGTCTCTTCCTGGGGAAGGAGAATGAGACATCAAGACACTGCTAATCCAAGAAATATTACAGGTTATAGCAGCCACCTGCCAAGCCAGCAGGACAGCAGTAACCCTACCTTTTGACATCCTTTAACTTTATTTCACTGACTCTATTGGCAGAAAGTTTCAGGTTCTTCTGGATCTGCAAATGAACAGAGTGACCAGCACTGATTTGACGTTCAACAAGCAGGAGTATGACAGCAAACAGCTTCTTTTCTCACTCTACCTCCCTATCTTGCTCTCCCCCTTCACAAACCACCTGGGATGCAGAAGATGTCCCATAGCTCACTGCTCTGAGCCTTTTCTGTAGAAGAATAGCAGTCATTCTCATCTGCTTAGCTCCAGGTCGGCTCCCCCAAACACAAAAGCACAGCATGGTCTCTTCTACTTGAAGATTTGGGACATCCCATCTGTTTTTCCTCCACCTCCCCATACCCAGACTTACGTGGTTCTTCAGAGATTCAAGGAGACCCTTTTGGAAGTCACTTCCAGTGGGACGAATCCAGTCCTTGGGTTTGATTTCAACCGTGACTTCAAACAGCACATCTACCAGAAGACACAAGATCCTGGCATGTTGAAATGCACATAGTACAAACAGGCTGCTTAAATGAGTTAGCTCTTAGACATCAACACTAGAGCAGCACCATGCTTGTGCAGGTCAGTGCCACGTGGGTATTTCCAGGGGCTATGCATCAGGTAGAACAAGTTGTTGAGTAACAGGTGAAAACAAACCTTACTTAACGCTTGTTGATGAACACTAGAATTGATCTTTCCATGAAAAACTGACACAAAGCAACATATCCAATACATATCCAATCACATTTACATGCCTTTAGCTCCTCTGTTTCCCAAAGGGATTGTCATAATTATTGATGGAGTCTAAAAGCCAGTTTCTCTTGGAATCCAGGCTGGCACAGATTTGCCAGTCTGCTGCTTAAAACCTATTTGTTCATCAATATTTCTTCTGTTCAGAGCTCAGGCTCCTTCTGTATTGACTCCTTTGTACAAGCTGTTTCTGTGGCTTGCTGGGCCACACAAGCCCTGCATTTATATTGTTTAGCTTGCGCTCCCACATAAGATTGTTTTTCTTCTCTCCCTGGTCTGAGGAACAGGATTTCTGCAGGTTTCTGATCCTGGTAGTCACAGGACATCCATTGGAATACACTGGAGGAATTTGGGTTCATTCACCCTCATTCATCTTAGAAAAACCTTACTTAAATTGCCAACAAATAATGCTTGGACTCGAAGAAGCCAACATTTATATCAGGGTTAGCACCTGAACTCAAGTTTCTCCAGGGCAATACAAAGCAGCCAAACCACAACTGTGGGATTGCAGTGACATCTGAAAAAATAACATCTTCAAAGTGGTCACTACTCAGAAACAGCTCCCACTGCTTTCTAAATGTGATGAGTGGGTGATGTCCAGCACAGCCTCAGGCAGCTCCCTGAGCTTAGGGCAGTGTTTTAAGATGTGCTTGACTCTGCACGGCTCACCTCCAGGATGGTGCTGGGATTGCAGTCCTGTGTCATTCTCCACAGATGACATTAGATCTGCCAAAGCAAAGGAAAGCGTCAGGCTGCCATCATCCATGTACCAGTGATGGGGGAGGGAGGGTACGTTAGGTCTGTGTCACTTTGCAAGAAGAGTGCCATGTGCCAGGTCTCTCCTGTATTCTTCATGCTGAAATTAAATATCAGGCTCTGAACACAATCTCTTCTCCTCTACTGTGGAAAGTGCTCTCTAGAAAGAATCACCCCAAAAAACCTCATTTCCATTTCTGGAAGCAGACAAAGTATTGTCCATGTGAAGCCATCTGAGCTGCCTTGGATCCCAGTGGAGCAAAACAGCTTGTGCATTACATGCCAGCTAATGCAAAAAATGTGAATAAAAACTACAACTGAGGGGCAAGAACAGTTTGGAGGCAGGGAAACACCAGTTGAAGACATCTTCTGCTTTCAGGCAGAAATTAAATCATATCAGTAGCTAAATACTGCTGTGTCAGTGGTCTACCATCAACTCCTAAACTTTCTTAAGAGACAAAGGATTTTTTTAACCCTTCTCCAGCTTCTGGAGCTCTAACTCAGTGATCATGTCTGGGAGCACTGTGACAGGCTACATAAGGAGTCAAGGGAAGACAGGGCTGTTTAAAATCAAGATGAGCATTCACAGTCTACTTTGGGGGTAAAGTCACAGCTGAGAGGCTGGCTCCTCCATGGATAACTCAAAACACTTGGATTAGAAACCAGCCTGTCCCTATTATGGGCAGCATAATCCCATAGATGCCCATGTTACAACAGATGTCTTCTCAAGTACCTCCCTCCTTGGATACAGGATCCAAGAGTGGTACCACATGGCCCAACTGAAGGTTACAGCCATGTCTACAAATAAAACCTCTTAAAAGGGTTCTGCATCACTGGAGGTGGATATTGTGCCTTGTCAGGCATCAGTTCAGCCAGTAATAACCAAAAAATCACCTTACCAAAGAGGTCTTCAGTCCTTCCTCCCAGAAGCTCCTCATCAGCAACAGTCACACCAGGAGAGGGGTAGAGAGATGGTTTTGTGCTGGTGTTTAGAAGTGGCTCTGCCAGCACTGGTGTCTGTGTGTGATGTGCAGCAGCTGCCACTTCTGAGGGGCTGTCACTGGCCTGACCCAGGGTATGTGATGTGTCAGAGACACCTACACTGCTGCTGGGCATCTCTGAGCAAGGGGAACCAGCTGGGTGACACGGGAATGCAGGGACCAGAGCAGTCCCTGGCTCTGTCCCCTCCTTGGTCAGCTCCAAGGCAGGTGGCTCAGCTTTACACCCAGCGTCTTGCCCAGTTGAAGCTGGCTCCACCAACCCATCATCTTCAGTTTCTCTGCCCTTGCTGCCGCTGTCCTTAAGGTTCCTTTCCAGCTTGGTTTCATCCTGACCATGCTCACTCGAGTTAGCACCAGACTGAGGATCTTCCATGAGATCAGGAGAATGCTGGGCCTCTTCATCTGGGCTCACGATGTCAGGCTGGATCCTGCCACCAGCAGGTGCAGCTGGTGGGCTTGGAGGAGCTGTCAGCATGGACAAGAAACCTTTGGTCACCACTGGCCTCCAGCTCTCTCTTTCAAAGGTCTCCAGGACAGGCTCCTGTAGAGCTGCTATGGTATCACTTGAAGACTCTACAGTTTCAGGGTCTCTGAACACATAATACCGTCCTTTAAAATGTCTATATTCATGGCTTTTGGAACCGCTCCCAGACAGAAACAACACCTGGACCTCAGTGGCTCGTGCAGCGAAGATCAGAGTGCCTCGGCTGTGGCAGGCAAACACCACTTTGGTTTCCACACTTGACGAGACTCCCTGGAAGATGATCTTGTCCTGGTTGTTGCCACAGCCGTCACTTCCCTGGAACCCTTGGACATAGATGACAATGTGCTTCTGGGGGCCTGCCCAGATGGTCCAATTGCACCAGATGTTGGGTTTAATGTCAGCATGCAGCGGGAGGTAAAACATGCCAGACCCATCCCGGAAGATGAGGTGGCAGCTCCGGATGGGAAAGTACTCTGTTACCCAGGGAGGGCCCAGCTCTGACACATCAGGAACACAGAAAAGAAACATGTAATCAAAGGTTATTATATACACATATTATATCACAGATTACATTTTATATTATATTATGCATCAGGCTTTTAAGAGTGCTGCAAATTGCAATGGGAGAAGCAGCATTTCAGACCCTCTCCTGCTTCAAGATTTCTGTAGTTTCAGCCCCTGGAGCCACATATCCACAGCACAACTGGAGCGAGCCTCTGTGAGAGGCTGCACGAAGCAGAGCCAATGCCAGCCAGCTCCAAGATGGACCCAGCACTGGCCAAGGCCAGTGAGGAGTCCTCCCCTGAGAAGGAAGGAGTGGCAGAGACAAGGTGTGATGAACGGACTGCAGGCCCCCTTCCCCTGCACCTCCAGAGGCAGGGGAGGAGGTAGAGAAACCAGGAGTGAAGCTGAGCCTGGGAAAAAGGGAGGGGTGGGGGAAAGCTCTGTCTAAGACTTGGGTTGATTTCTCATTATCTTACCCTGATTTGATTGGTAAGAAATTAAACTGATTTCCCCAGGTCAAATCTGTTTTGCCCATGATAGTAGACAGTGAGCCATCTCTCCTTGTCCTTATCTCACCTCACAAGCCCTTAATCACATTTTCTCTCCCCTGTCCTGCCGAGGAGGGGACTGAGAGCAGCTTTGGAGGGCACCTGGTGTCCAGCCAGGGTCACCCCAGCACAGTTCTCCCCAGAGAGCAGGTTGTGATTGCCAGGTGGAGACTGCAGGTGAAAGGCACAGCCTTGTCCTTGCCCCCACCAAGTACTTTTGACTTCTACAGACGACTTATGGCGAGACATAAAGTGCTAGGACACCTACCAGCATGTGTCCCTTGCTGTCCTTCTGGCATCTGGGTGTTCCTGGGTACATCAGATGGCTCCCAAGGCTTTTGGTCTCTTGGCAGTGTTTCTTCCCATGGAGCTGCAGGCAGATCATGGTGTGCAGGAGTGGTGCTGAAGGAGGTGGCTGCCCTCTGTCCTGCACCCACTTGCAGAGCTTCGGTGGCTCTTTGCATTTTAAATCCCCCGAAGCTGGAGACAGAAGCTGGTTTGTCACCAGCAGCACAGTCCTGATGCTGCACAGGCACCACGTGCTGGTCTCTGATGCCAGACAGGGAAGCTGGTGTCATCCCAGAGCCACTGCCCACTCTGCCCTCGGGCTGAGTAAGCCTCACACCAGGCCCTGGGACAGTGACAAAGACTTGGGAGGGGCTCCTGGCCATCAAGCCCACAGAGGATGTGGTTTCTCCTCCCTGGCCACCTGCCTTCCCCAGCGTCGACTTTTGCATCTCAGGGCCAAGGCATCTGGAGGACCCATCTGTGCCCAGTTCAGAGGCTACTGATGGATGGCAAGGTGGTGAAGGGGAGACCACCTGTCCTCCTGGGCTAGCTGGGGAGATGTCCCTTTGCTTGAGACTGACAGGGTCCAGAACAGCCACCATGGACACAGACTCCACTTGTGGAGGAAGAGGCGCTTCAGAGATTAAATCCAGAGAGCCAAAGTCTGCAGGGACAGGTGCTGTGGAGGAGGTCACCAGCACAGGGACAGTTTCTGTCGCCAGGGCAGGCACAGGTGCGAGAGGATGCTCCAGCCCAGTTGACAAAGCATGTACAGGAAGCCCTGGTGCTGTGGGATGCAGCACTGTTCTCCTGACAGCTCCCCTAAAACTTCCCAGCGGGAAAATATCCATGAGCTTCGTATGTTGGAGGTCATTTGTGGCTAGCTCAGGTTTAGGCATGGACAAATGCCCAAAACTGCTTTGGCTTCTCTCAGGTAGCAGATGCAAGTGGTCCCTGGTGACCACGTCATAGGGGCTCCTCAGACTGGGCATCAGGCCCGTGGCGAGGCCATCAGCTGGGACACTCAGCTGGGCATGGCTTCCATCCTCATCCAGGCTGGGCTGGTTGTGTGTGGTGGGACCTGTGCCCTCCTGGCTCGGTCGTGTGCCAGGGGACAGAGGCTCAGAGTGTGCAGCCAAGTCCAGGTGGCCCGTGCCTGTTGGTTCAATGGTAAACTGCAGGTGGCCCAGGCCTTTTGGCCTCACGGTAGGGTTCAGGACAGGCTGGCTGCTCTCCAGAATCACACCTGCTGGCTGCCAAAAGGGTTCTGCTCCCTGGAAGGCACCAAGCAAAGAAGTCTCCGAAAGCACACTCTGCATAGGACCAAAACTCACAGCACTGTCCTCAGTCATGAAGG
The DNA here is from genome assembly GCA_013398955.1 of Callaeas wilsoni. Classification (NCBI taxonomy): domain Eukaryota; kingdom Metazoa; phylum Chordata; class Aves; order Passeriformes; family Callaeidae; genus Callaeas; species Callaeas wilsoni. Next base: position 4,840 of record VWPU01018731.1, on the reverse strand, counting down.
GATTCTGCCCCCAGGTGTCCTGTGCTGCAGTGGGCACGATGCCCTCAGGTGTTCGTATGCCCTGAGCTTCCTGACCCCCCAGCAGCTCAGACCCCAGCCCACAAGGAGCTTTTGTTTCCAGAGCCGGTGTCCTGGCACGTTCACATGGGATAAGCTCCGTAGGACTTCCCACAGCTGTAGTGTCCAGAGTGATCCCTCTTCCCTGCATCAGCTCACTGCTTAGCACTGTGGTGCTGCCGAGGCTCGTGGTGCTACACGTGGTTGCAAAGCCCAGCGCATCTCTAAGCTTTTCAACCCAGCCAGACTGAAAAATACCACCTTGCTTTGGCAGTTTTGAAGCAAGAGTTCCAGAAATCACATCGTCTTTGGAGGAAGAGTTACCTTCCTTGTCTTGGAAGATGTAGTACTTCCCTTTAAATCGTGCATCTCTCCGATTTGGCAAGTGCCTCTTCAGCAGCACAACATGGACAGCCCGAGCAAAGGTGGCAAAAACATGTATCTCCTTTTTCCAGCAGGCATAAACAACACTGTTTTCCACCAGGGAGGAGACCCCTTCAAACAGAATTTTGTCCTCATTTTTGTTGCAAGACTCCTTAGTGATAAAGCCCTGGATGTAAATGATGATGTGCTTCCTGGAGCCTGCCCAGATGGTCCAGTTGCACCAAAAGCTTATGGGGAAATCAGCACGGAGTGCTGGAGGAGAAAACTCCCCATATTTGTCCTTCAGAACTCTGTGGCAGCCTCTTATAGGAACATAAGCTGATATCCAAGGAGACTCTGGCTCTGGAAGACAAGAATCAGCAACCAAGTTCTCCCCCATTTCCACTTCCAAATAAATAGTTACCATCTTTATTTCCAGAAATTATTTTCAAGGTCCTTCTTCTCCCCATTTTGGTACCCTCTCCTCCTGTTTGCCAGCCAACATGGAAACCCATCAATGGGAGAACATGGCAGTAACCCCTTGGAAAGCTGGAGAAGCCCTGGCCACCACCACCTCCTGCTCCACGGAGAGCCAGGCTGCGCCCCCAACTGCTGCAGCCCCAGAGCAAGGCACACTCGTGCTTTAAGCCCCCCATGGGCACCAGGAGCACAGAGGTCCCAGGACGGCCACACAGTGGGTGCCACTCATCCCAGGGAGGCAGTTTCTCCTTTGCAGGGTCAGGCTGTTTAGGGATCAAGGCTAAAGGCTCAAGGAGTTGCCACACCTGGCTGAGTTAAAAAAGCAAATGTAGCACTGCTACATCTGGTTTCAGCCTGTGGGCGATGTTTGTTGTCTATACCCCTGCAGAGCTGGGAGACAAAGCTCTCCTGAAGGCATTCTCAATCTCTTTGGTTTAAAAGGCTCAGCCAAGCCAGAAGCCATTAGAGCCCCAACATTAGTATCTCCCCATAGCCCTCAAAGTGGGAAGCAGCTTCCCTTAAGCAGGGGAAAGCAGGGTTTTCCAAAACCACTTTCTCAAAGCCAGAAGAGTGGCAAGTTCACGGTAGGTTTACCCTACAGGAGTACGATTAAATTTTGGGTTGAACTTTTGCCACTTGTTTTAATTGCTGCAGTGCATTGCTCCTGCCTGCAGGACCTGCTCTGTGGCAGGGACTTGGCAGCCACAGGACGGTGGCACAGGTTATCTCCCACATCAGCACTGATTTTTCCCCACCCCAGCACTCCGTACTGATCAACCACATCCCCCTCCCTCTCCACACCACCCCAGGGCCAGGTTGTTGCTCCTGATTTTCCACACCACTTAGTGGTGGCTTGAAGTACCCAACAAATTCTGTGGGGGAAAAAAAAAATATTAGAAAGAGGCTGGTCTGAGAATTAACTCTTACCTGGTTTAACCTTCCAATATTCCTGAGATGATCCCCTTGCCTATTGAAACACAAAAAACTCAATCGCAGGCCCAAATACCAATTCCCAATGCTTATAACATTGCTTAGAGAAATGCCAACAGCAGCCCAGCGGGAGGGGAGAACTAAATCCAGCCTGGTGGATTGAGGTTTGCCTGCACCTGGACCAAGCCCCAAGGTCACCTCACTTATTCCATGTGAGTATAAATCTTCTCCCCTGCCTCCATCCAGGAGCACTGCCTGATTTATGCTGTTGGACCACAGCCAATACAACAACACCCCCAAAACACAGCAAGCAAAGCCCAACTGGGCTTTAATCCCTAGGGACCATGCAGAAGAGAGAAGGATTTGTAAGCAGGCAGGACACTGCACCCAAGAAGGGAATTTTCTTTCAGGGAACTGAGTCCTCACTTCCCATCACTCACCCCTGGAGCAGCAGCATCACAGCAGGGCCTCAGCATCACCCCAGGATCCTGCCCAGCAGGAGCTGGCCCTAGCACCCAAGGCATCAGGAGCAGGGCCAGAATAAATGGGAAAGGCAAAGGCTTCATGACAGAGATTTACCAGAGGCAAAACATTAACACAAGACCAAAAAAAAAAAAAAAACCAAATGCAAAACAACAACAAGGAAACACCTCCCTCTCTCTCCCCAAAATAATCCCCCAGACAGAGCAAATGTAGGATCACCACCTTTCCCAGACCCTCTCCAAAACACATCCCTACAGTAAAGGAGCTAGCATAGCAGCCCACTCACTCATATAGGGCCCTGCTTCACCAGTGACAGCAATTAGCTAATAGCAATTAGCTAATCAATGAAATGAGGCCAGATATAGCTTGTTAGGGCCAGACTTGCCATTTCAGTTTGCTGCCCAAGTATTGGTTCTGTGCTGAGTGTTTGGGTAAAAAGGCATTTTTCCACTTATAACATGTAATATTCTAACCTGAAATTAAAGTGGTGCTGATACTTCAATGTGACACAGAAGCAGAGCTCAAGTTGCTTGTTGTCTTATAAAGGAAAAAAATATTCTTTTACTGGATGGGAAAAAAAAACCATTCATAATGTAAAAGTGAGTGTTTTCATCACAACATTTTAACCAGCTTCTGCTGAAGGCTGTGATTTCCCCCAGGGCTGCACCATCCTGAGACAGGACTGAGTGAAACAGGTGAAATTGCCTTGAAACACAAGCAGCTCCTCTCCTCATCTACATTTACTGAAGTGTGGAAAGCAAATAGCCCAGGTGGTGATGTATAAATTATTAGATGCTTAAAATTCTTTCAGCTGTAGTAGTCTAACTTGTCATTAGGAGCCACACAGATTAGGCAATTAGGCTGTTTGACATGCAGCTTTGACAATACCGCTTTTAAAATGTCAATCATCATTTGGCAAAATAAAAAATCTGGTTTTTTCTTCCAGCTCATCACAACATGACAGGATGATGGATGTTCAGGGACAAACACCCCCATGGGTTTTTGGGGGGTCAAATCAAGCAGTGCATCAGACTGTCCCAGTTGCCCAGGTTTTCAGTGGTATTGGAGCAAGCAACTGCAACCCAGCTCCCAGTTTTTAAGATCTTCCATCCACCCCAGTGCGGTCCCGATGACCAAAAGGCCAGTAAGAGCCTGTAATTCTTGCAGCAGGACAAACCTTTTCCTCCCACAGCCATCTGTCCATAACTACGTGTGTTCAAAGTGACCCCAAGCCCCCTCCTGCTGTCCAGGTGTGGATAGACCTGCAAAACCCCTTTCCCACTTACCATAGAAACAGAGAATCCGGGAAAAGCACTCCGAGAGCATGGAGTCCAACCATTAACCAAAAACTGCCAGGCTCACCGCTAAACCATGCCCCTGAGCACCACATCTACATGACTTAAATCCCTCCTGCTACGGAGTCCTTGTCCTTATGGGGGACTTCAGCTTGCCAGATGTTGCCTGGGAACACTACACAGCTGGCATAAACAGGTTCAGAAGATTCCTAAAACACCTGGATGATGACTTCATGGTACAGGTACCAAGAGAGCCGACTGGGCAAGATGCCCTCCTTGATTTGTTGCTTGCTCACAGAGAGGGCCTCGCGAGTGAAAGGGTCATTGGTGGCTGTCTTGGACACAGTGATCACAAAACCGAGTTTAAAAATCTCTGTGGACAGTGAGGAAAAATGCCAGCAAAACTTCAACCCTGGACATGACTTCAGGCTGCTCAGGGAAGTAGAGGGTAAGGTCCCCTGGGAAAACGTTTTTGCAAGTGCTGGTGTCCATCAGTGCTGGTCACTTTTTAAGCAACACCTCCCAAGAGCACAGGAACAGGCAAATCCCAAATGTCAGAAGTCGAGCGGCCAAGATAAAAAGCTGGCTTGGCTGAGCAGGGATCTTCTGGAACTATGGCAAAAAAAGGAAGGTGTATGCCCAGTGGAAGCAAGGTCAGATGACTGTTCTCCACTGTAGGGAGAAAATTTGTGTGGCCAAAGCTCAACTGGAGCTGAAGCTGCCCAGAATTGTGGCAGGCAATAAAAACAGGTTTTTGAAATACATTAATAGCAAAAGTCAGTGCATCAGCAGCATCAGCCTGTTACAGGATGAGGATGGTCTCCTCACAAACAGGGCCATAAAGCAGAGATGTTTAATGCTTTCTTTGTCTCTGTCTTCAACACCAGTGATGGGGTAATGGGGTCCAGTGCCCTGAGCTGGAGGACCATGGCTGTGAGCTGATCCTGACCTGCTGCTCCAGCTGGACCCCCATGAGTCTATTGGGGCCTAATGGGATTCATTTAAGAACCCTCCAAGAGCTGGCTGATGTCATCGTGAGGCCTGTCTCCATGATTTTTGAATTGTCTTGAGAATCTGGAGAGGTCACAGCTGACTGGAAGCTGGCAAACATTGTCCCAGTTTTCAAGACGGGCAAGAAGGATGACCCTGGAAACTTCAGGCCTGTCACGTTCACTTTAGTGACTGGTGAATTATGGAGAAGAGTATTCTGGGAGATACTGAAGAACACCTGA
>VWPU01018730.1:0-35205 GCA_013398955.1 Callaeas wilsoni | reverse complement strand
GGGCTCGGCGCTGCGCGGCCGCTCGGGAAGCTGCGGCTGCGTGTGCGGCCGCCCGGGAGAGCCGCCGAGCCGGGGTCGGGCGGGCTCTACCACCGCGGGCCGCCGCCGAACGCAGGCCGGGGCTTCCTGCTCCAAACGGGCGGGTGTTGGCGGAATGGGAGCCCTGAGCCTTCCTCCCTAAGGAGGGCTGGAGCTGGCGGTGTGGCCCGGGAGCGGTCGGTGCGCTCCTGCCGCCGCCACGTGTGACCCCGCTGCTGCCCTGCTGCTGCTGCTGCCGCCCTGCTGCTGCTGCGGCCGCCGGGGTGCCGGCCTGCTGTGACCTTGGGAAGCAGAGCCACGGCCTGCCCGCGCGGGTTCTTGTAAGGAGCAGCGCTACCTTCCGGGTGCATCTCAGTCTCTGGAGAGTGCATCAGCAGAGAGAAACATCTGGGGCTGCAGGCAGAAGGTTCTGTAGGACTTGTTACACTAAGTAATGCTTCTGTGTTTCCAGGTTGGGGGCTTGGATTTGCTTTGAAAGTCACAGAGCAATTGCTGCCTCGTTCTACCTACAAGCAACTTTTAATATAGTAGTATTATTACAAACAGGGGGAGAAAAAAGGTATGTACTTTTGTAATACTAATTTAGTTTTGACTAAGACTTAAATCTTCTGAAAGCGGCACTGTGCTGATATGGATCAGACAACTAAACTTCCCTGTCTCTTAAAAGGTCCCTATTTTTGTAGGCATATACTTTTTTCCTTCTGCTGCCAAGTTTTCTATGGGTGATCTGGCATGTGCTCCCTTTGGGGACTGGCACGAGTCAATAAGCACTCAGCGTGATGAAAGCAGTGTACATTTTACTGAACACAGGCAGTTGTTGCTCTCTAGTAATTCCTTTCATTCAAAGCCTGTCTCGATGATTTGTTTTCTTTTCCCCTAAATGAGGAGCAAAACTGCTGAGTGCTGTTTGAACACTAATGAGATATATAGGATAACAAAGCATAATTGGGCCTTGGAGCCTCTGTTTTGAAGTAACGCCTAGTGTGCTGTGCTGTCAGTAGCAAAACAGTTCAAATCTGAAGCCATAATTGTGAAATTGCATGTGTTAGTGCCATTTATTGCTAGAAAAATGTTTTATTTTGTTTTAAACTCGTTTAGATTTATGTAACACTGATTGGATGGGTAAAGTCACTGAGTGACAGTATTTGGCCTACTGGTGTATTTTTTTAATGTTCAAGAATAATAAATCTGTTTAGAGACAGGCTTTCTTAAAGCCTTAGTTGTATTCAAGTATCTGTGTTTCTTGTACAAAGGATGTGGTTTATACAATGTGTCTTTTTATGATTCTTTCGATATAGCCTACTGGGAATTCTGTTTCCCATTCATATTATGCCAAAATATATTATGGGAGGTAATAGGCTTCAAAAGAAGCATTACAGTAGGTAGAGGAGTGAAAATTGTTCTGTTTACTGATGTACTGTGCTTGAAGACAGGCTTAAAAGCCAATGAGGCACTAATTCACGTGTATTTGTGTGGGTTTTAAGACTCATGCAGCTTTTTGACAGCACTACCAGAGAAGTGTCTCGCTCAGCAGCACGGTTCTGAAACAGTGGCAGCTCTTTGGCTGAGTTATTTTACCCCAGATAAATAAGCTTGGTTTAACTGCTTGCCCAGTGAAAGTATCTTGCTGCAAACTTGAGAACTGAATTCATTTGAATGTTTTATTTCAAAGTGTCACATTTGTATTTCTGCTTTCCAGCTGCCTTCCTAAGAGACGAGGTGTAATTCTTATTTATAATATTCTGGTGAGGGGGGTCTTGCACTAGGAACATGACAGCCAGACACAATTCAAGATGTTCATGTTCATTCACTTTCTACTCCTCTTCTGAAAGCCACATAATGTGCCTGTATCATCATGGTAGAGTTTTCTTAGCTGCTCTTCACCATGAGGAGAGCAGATTCTCCATTTTGCTTTACAGGTGAGCAGCTAAGACAGGCATGAAATAGTCCAGCCTTAGACACGTGAGGGAAGACTGTGCCTCTATACTCAATATAAAAGTAACCCTCAGCATTGATCCCTGGATGTACTCTTTGCTTTCATTTGAGAGATCTGAGGAGATAAGAAGCTGGAAAGCCCAAGTAAGCTGAAGCTAGGCAGTGATACTCCAGGAGACCTGCCCAAAGCAGCAAAATTGGTCAAAATACAAATATGCCAAGTCTCATTCCTGAGCACAACCATTTTCTGTCTCTAAATGGAAGAGTGGATCTGAAAGCATTCCTGTGATGCTTTTGCCTGTCAGGTTATTGTAAATTGCATATGTTTCATCTTTCCCTTCCCTCAGGAGACAAGTATCTCCATACCTACCAGGAAACAGGAGACTTTGCTCTGAAGTAACTGATAAACAAGTGTGAAGCATGAGGATCAACTCTGTTGTTCAGGCTGCTATTGACCTCACAGCAGGTGCTGCAGGTAATGCTGGAGAGAACTTAATTGCACACAACTCTTGAGAGACAGTTTTAATGCCTTTGACAAGTATAAAAGCAGTTTCCAGTTGCTATAAAAAGCCTCACCGTCTGTGTTTTAAGGATATGAGGAGAAGCAGTGACCTCAGCCAGTGTTGTAACTGTACACTATTGCTCCTCCCTGGCAAAACCCCTGCCACACGGTGAAGAAGACATAAGACCTTATTTGGGCTAATCATTTTCTATGATGAGGTTTAAGTTCTGCTTACATAAGCTTAAGAATCAGTCGGAGTATCAGTAGAGTTTTGCAAGGAAATCAGTGTGTGGGTGATTGAGGTGCTGCTTTTGTCACAGGAATCCTCCCTGACTGAAAGGGACAAGAGGCTATCTGAAGGGTTTCTAGCTCAGACAACATCCTGGTGTGAATCTCTAAAAGCTGTGAAGCTCAGTAGTAGAACTGATGAGGAATTTGCGTATCTGACTTCCACTTCAGTCTAGTCTGTGCTGTAAAATTTTGCTGGACCAGTTGTGTGGAAATGCACTGACATTGTCATGTTGGTAATGTCTGTGGCTGAGGGATGTAGTTTTGAATTCTTTCAGGGAAAAGGGGTCTTTTTGACATTTCTAAGCTGACAGTGTTTATATGGAAAAGGTGGAGGATTTGTCTAATTTACTATTGTAACCAGTTTAGATAATTTTATGGATTTTTTTTCTTTCCCATACAATAACTATTACAGTCTTTTTATGATAGTGTTAATGCTGTGAATATGAAAGTATTAATGGTGTTCAGTGCATTTAATGGTAGTTATTTGAGGTCATTTGTCAGAGTGGAGGTTAACACTGCAGTGAGAAAGCAAGGGGTAACAGCACAAGTCCGGTGTGGCAGTCTCTGAACTCTTTAGAAAATGGAATTAAGTAAGCAAACAGCTTGTTCTTCCAGCAAATGCATAACCTGGTTTTACCTTCCTCTCTAGATACAGTCTTGACTACCTGATAAGTAATGACATATTGAGGCAAGCAAATTCTGGACAAGAATAAATAACTCATTTGGCTGTCTGCAGGTCATAGTCCTTTGCCTAGGATCTAAGCAACCTCTAATCCCTTTTTTGATTCAGTAGGACGCTTTTACCCACCACTGCCATGTTATTATTAGGACCACACTTGTCTGAATGTTCAAACAGATTTGACATTTTTGGGTTTCTGGTTTGTTTTCATTTTGTAGTTGGGGTGGGGTTTTTATGACTCTTTACTGCTGGCTGGAAGAATTTTTTTTTTTCTTAATATTTCAGGTAACTAGGACTCTTGGTCTTTACCTTGAAGCTTACAAAGTTCATTGCTGCAGTTTACTAAGCTTTTTGAGCCAACTCCAATGACGGTCTTTTTGGAACAGCCAATCTGTCTACTCCCAACTTTTCAGCTTTACATTTCCAAGACCATTCCTGGTTTCCCTGGACATCTTCCAACAGCCATTATTTTATTACAGGAATCTAGCATTTGTCCTGTAGATTAATATCTACCTGACTTCTCTGCAAATAACATTGGCTGAGCCTTCCCAGCTCTGCTTTTCATTTGAAGCTTACATGGATGTTACTGGTCTGAGCTAGCTACTTTTCTCCTTGGTTATCCTTCCAGAGCAGGAAACTCTTCGTGCTTCCTTGCATGATTTGCTCTGAAACTTTTAATGATCCATCTGGTTGAGAACAAGGTTTTATGGCAGCTAGATCCTGAGATTCTCTCAAAGACCTGAAGTACCTCTTTGCAGAGAAGCAAGAACAATGGTATACAAATGTGTTTGCAAAGAGTAAAATGGATTGCAAATAACACTAGTTAAACAAATGCTTACTCTTCTCCCCACTTAAAAGAACCATAATTTATCTTAATTGGAGTCACAAATTTGTTTCCATTTCAGTTACTTTGTTATCTGCATTTACAGGTAATTTAAGATATACGCATGTCAATTGCGTTTTGGTTAAAGATTAGCTTCTATTTTAGTACAGTTCTTCTCTCTTGCTAAAAAACAAAACCATGAACCCTATCCAAGTTACAATGTATCATGTGCTTCCTGTCAGGAATCTGCTTCTAGTAGATTGCTATGGCTGTACACTGTTTCTTACTGAAAAAGTGTAACATCAGCTCTTCCCGCAGACTACAGAACTGACTTAGATCTTGCAGAAGAGCACTGCACTGTGACCAAAATGGTTATTGATGACATTGATGGAAATATCACACAAGTTTTCAGGGTATTGACCTTGCAGTTCAGTTTGGAAAAGATAACATGTTGAGAAACTTTGCCCTTTTGCCCTTTTTCAGCTTGTACTCGACACTTTCTTCCAGTCTCTGGAAATAAATGTACTTGTACTTAAGAGCCATCTGGAGTTTTGAAGTAAAGGGTTTGAGTCTTTGGTTATCAATTTATTATGTATGATCAGTTTAGCACTCTCAGCAATGTTCCTCTTGTCCAGGAGGAATCACTTGATTACTAATCTTTCAGGGTTGGGATTTTTTTGTTATTATTGGAATGTAAAATCAGAGATGCCTTCTGAACCACTGCATTAATGGGCAAAGGGAAATGTTACTTAACTCATTGACACAAGTGACTTGATTGCAGAACAATACCTCTAATTCAGTACAAGTTTATAAAAGTGAGCTGATTCATTTAGGTGCTCGCTTTTCATGAGATAAAGAAATTTTTAATGAGAATCGTGCTGTTACTGCTCCTTTGCCTGATTTTTTTTTTTTTTTCTTAAGGTAACTAAATTTACCGGTGACAATTGATGCCATTGTGCTAAAATCAGTGCACTTGTCTTTTCCTGCAGGGAATTAATTAATCTTTACTTTCTGTGAGATTTTCCTAATGCTAGTGCTTGAGCATAGGTGTTGCAGTTATGATAACCTTCAGCCACCCTGTTAACTTCCACTGCTTGCCTAGGTGGGACAGCCTGCGTCGTAACTGGCCAGCCCTTTGACACTGCAAAGGTGAAGATGCAGACATTCCCCAACATGTACAAAGGACTTGTTGACTGTTTTGTCAAAACCTATAAGCAAGTGGGATTTCGGGGCTTCTACAAGGGAACCACACCAGCACTTGTAGCCAACATTGCAGAGAACTCCGTTCTGTTCATGTGCTATGGATTTTGCCAACAAATTGTGAGAAGAGTTGTTGGAGTAGACAGGAAAACAAAGCTCAGGTTAGTAATAAATATCTGGTTTGTATTTTAAAATAAATAAATAAAAATTCACATGATTGCGACTTGCCAACACTGTATTGTCAGGGTGCGAGTGATGTCCCAGGCTCTTCTCTGATGGTGTACAGTGTAGCAAATTTTGGAATATAGGTCTTTGTGTGACAACATGGTGTCTAACTACAACAGAGCCACCTACTAACCAGTCACTACAGCTGGCTGGTTTAGGTGACACAGCTTAACTGGAGTATTAAAGACCTGGAACATTTTTACCAATGGGACTGAGCATTGCAACACCTGAAAGTTAGTATTCACTTAATATCTAGGTTGTTCTGATTTTGCAGGGGAAGTAGTGGCTCTTCTTACAGGGAGGTATACTAAGGGGAAAGGGCACTTTTCTAATATTGTCTTGCTTTTAAAAATGTATTTATTTAAAGTTCAAAAGCTTGGTCAGCCTACAAACCCCTTACCTTTTCCTACCCACTAAAATGTAGGAGGTAGGCCTACCAGCAATATGCTTCACTTCTTCACCATCTTTTATGATCATGCTAGGAGGTAGACCACAGATGTGCAGAGGTCCTAGGATCATCTCCTCATGTCACTGAGACAGCATGGTCATGCTGGATGTAGGGGAGGTAGTGCAGGAAACTTTGAAACAGTACTGCTCTGTCAGTCAGACATTGCAATGTGAGCATGTCGCACTAGCGAGCACCTTTGGCATCTGACAGTTCTTTCCTTGGTCAGGTAATGGTGCTTTTCGGATCCAAGACGGCTCTTTAATACCTTGTTTATTCAAGGTCAAATAATGTGACTGCAGAGCTGTGCTAAGACAAAACATTAAAGAACTTAAGTTTACTTGAAAGATTCTCCCTTGGTGTTGTTTCCTTATTCTCTTCATCTGGATCATTGTGGGGGCAGCTTATGATGTACATGTAAGAGAGAATTGTATTGACATGATCATCAGCAGGGCCCTGATGAGAACATGTGATCTGTCCAGGACATCCCCACCCATTATTACTGTACTGTTACACCTTCAAAAAAAGACGAACTATAAAACATTTTTCAGTTATAGGAATACATCTCACTGATGCATAAGTCACAAAAAAAAAAAAAACCAAAACAAGAGAGAAATGCTAAATTCTGTATCTTTTAACATGTGCTTAGTCCAACCAACAGATTTAGTTTCATGCTGCAGTCTAAAGTGAAACAACAAAATTGAAAGAGAAGTGCTAAATTCCATTTGCTGCTCTGCAGTTATTGATTTCTTCCACTTTGAAAGTTCTCATTACTGCCGTATCTGAACGTCATGAGCCTTGCTTCATATCACAACTTGAGTTCTGTGATGCTTCAAGGTGAAAAGTTGTAGCTTTAATCTCTGATACTATAGATGTATCAAACTGCTGGGCACAGGGCAAGCATCTCCCTTGGATGGAAAGAATTTCTGTGCTGCAGTGAGATCAGTGTCAGCTGCGCTGACTCCTTGGATTCTGAAAGAGATGCTCCACTTCTATGCTATTATGCAGCTCCTGTCCAACACACCAGTGTCTGTAGGAGCCTGTTTAAAATGCATCGTAAAGCAGTGTGGCCCTGGAGTACCAGCCTTTTGAGTCCTGGCAGTTTAGTAACACAGAATTAGTGGTATGTGTAAAATCACCACAAAATAAGCCCCAGTTTGGGAACACTGAGTCACTGCAGATGACAGTGCTGTCTTGTTTATGTTTGTGCTGTCTCTGATTCACATGGTTGCATTCATAGCAGCACATCCATACAAAGATTACAGTGACCCATTGTGCCTGCTTTCAGTTTTCTAGCATTTTTCACTGAAAGCCTTTATTAATACTGGTAAGGTGAATTTGAAAACACTTACATCTATCTGTATGAGGTGATTATTGCTCCTATTCTCTTTGAGGAAGTAATTAGTAACCAAAGATTGCCCAGTAAAACAAATCTATGGAAATCTTCATAAACACTATCAAATCTTCTCTTCTTGGCTTTTATTCTGCTGCAATCACTGAAGAAGAGCAAAAAGGGTAGAGGTTGCTATATATCTCTTTGATGTCAAAAGGGTGTCTTTCTATTGCATAAGAAAATGGGATGAGCTAGGTTTTTCCTCCCTCTGGTTCAAGTAACTGCCCTTTGCGCTTGAGAATCCTTCCTCCAAGACTGTCAGTTTTTCTTGATGCAGGTTCAGGAAAGCTGATTGCTGGTGCAGTGGCTCCCCTGCACTAAAGGTCAGTGCCCAAATACCTTCTGCAGTTTCTTTCTTGCAGTGATTTACAGAATGCTGCTGCAGGCTCCTTTGCCTCTGCCTTTGCCACCCTTGTCCTCTGTCCCACAGAGCTGGTGAAGTGCCGGCTACAGGCCATGCATGAAATGCAGTTGTCAGGAAAGATAATCCAGGGACACAAGTAAGTATGCACCCTGCTCAGTATCTCTGAAACCCTTTCTGGTCTATTACTTCTTCAAATCCTGTATTGGCTCAGTGTCACATTTATAGTGCACTGCTAACCAGAGAAGAGTTGTGGCTGGGAGGGTCACAGCCTGCAGACCTTCTGGGTGCTAGTACAGCTGGATGCCAGTAAAGGGCTCCCAGCAGGGTCTTGCTTTAAGTCTTACATTAATTCAATTGTTTGCCCAGTGGGTCTCACCATTAATTGTTGCTGCAGTTGCTGATTTTTCTGTAACCTCTCATTATCTGGCTAGTAAGTATCACTAACTGGATCAACCTCTCTCAGTACAGTTTGGTCAGTAGTGAAGGGTGTTATCCAAAAGGATGGCCCCCTTGGATTTTATCGTGGCCTGTCAAGCACTTTGCTTCGAGAAGTCCCAGGCTATTTCTTCTTCTTTGGAGGGTATGAACTGAGCCGGACATTCTTTGCCTCTGGGAGATCAAAAGATGAATTAGGTATGGTGCCTTTTTTTACAGGTGGGCTTTAGCATGCTGTCATGGGGAACATAAAGGGGGGCATATTGTCCCTGAAGATACACTAATGATGTTGTAAAATACATGCAAAGTGAAGGAAATGAGGTATACAAAATATGGAGAGCTGTGTTTTGTGTATACATAGTAATGAATTATTGAAGTGACCACTTTCCTATGAAGCAGGATGTATCCTAAATGGAGAATGAATACAGTGATCTAACACTACAAAACAGCTGAAATATCAGACCCCACAGTGTAACACAACTCTGAACTATTTAATTTCAGCTGCCATTCAGAGTAATTTTGAAGTATTTAGCTGCATTCTCTTGAACAGTGTGTTCAAGTATATGCCGAACTGTATGCTGACCATTAGATGTAGTTACAGTGATAGTAAGAGAACACTGAGATTGAAAATTAGAAATGAAAAAAACAGTGTGATGCCAGAATAAAGATTTCCTGTTGAAAGACTGAACAGTAATACTTTGACTTCCTTGGAGTCAGGATTTCAGCTGCATGCATTCTGGACTTACTACAAAATGTTTACAAACATCTGATCTGAAATATAAAATCAGGGCTCATCATGAAAGAAATGACTGATCACAAAATAACTCTACTGTACCAAATAAATCTCTGTATATGTGATTAGTAACACTATATGATGTTACTCTAAACTATTTCACAATTAACCTTGGAAAGTGATTACAAGTGTTAAAACAGTGAATTTAGTTACTACAGTCAAATTTGAATTCTGAGTTATACTTTTTTAGCACGGCCAATAATCTAAGAGGCACTCTTCATAACCTTTGAGTTTATAGTTAAGATTAACAATTTACCAGTGGCTTGAAATTAACTTAGAGGTTAGTGGGAGAACAGAAACTGCTCTTTTGTCATAAGCAGGTTCCTCTGTTCCCTTTGAATCTGGTAGATGAAATAATGTTATATTTGTGCTAGTGATTATTGTGGTGTGTATAAAAGCACATTTCTTAACTTTTAGGTCCCATTCCTTTATTACTAAGCGGAGGTTTTGGAGGCAGCTGTCTGTGGATTGCCGTGTATCCTGTGGACTGCGTCAAATCTAGAATTCAGGTTCTTTCAATGGCTGGAAAACAGGCAGGCTTTATGGGAACATTTGTAACTGTTGTGAGAACTGAAGGTGAGTATGCAAGCAGATCAGCTGAATCTATAGGGCTGCAGACTGAAATCTATACCCTCCAAAACCCAGAATCACTTAAGAAACCTAGTCCAGTGATGATGTGTTAGAGACAGACAACTGTTTCTAGCAAGCAAGTATCTACTTCATATAATGTGGAAAGCTTGGAATCTAGAAACAGACCTACTGCATCTTCCCTGCCTCTTGGTTCAGGAGATGATTCACTTAAAGCTAAAAGAAGTTTACTATGCATTAAAAGCAGATAAAGAAATAGGCTTTATTACCTGTGACCAAACCTATACATGAGAATTGAAGGAACTGGGTAAGTTCCATGCAGAAGTTTTCTTCACCTCTAGAAGTTAATATATAGCTGAGGACTGATTTATCAAACAGCCCCATCTAGCCTGGCAACTTGAGGCATCTACCTCTGCAACTCCTATCTGGAAAAGACTCCTCTGTGTCTAAGAATATACATGGCAGCATATATGAGTCCTGGCCCCATTGCTGGGTAAGATACTCATCAGAACTGGAGTCGGACTTGAGGCAGAGCTCTAACATAGTTCTGCTGCCCCCTTGCCAGCTGTGGTACAGCCACTGTCAAGTGTATCCCAGGTGACCAGGACCTTGTCATACCTGAAATAAGCATCTAACATAAGCCCTTACATGGCTAAACTCCTATTACAACATTAGATACTCCCATATCAATATCCAATACCACTTCAGTCAGCAGCTACAGCAGTGAGTTCAGCTCTCTGTGTTCATGCTTCTCTAAGCAGAAGCATTGCTTCATTATCCTTCACAGGTAAGAGCACAGCAGTTGATGCAGACAGCCACTTTAATAAATTGCTAACTGGCTCTGGTTTCATTTCCAGGTGTACTTGCCTTGTATTCTGGACTAACGCCAACTATGATCCGTGCATTCGTGGCCAATGGGGCGCTGTTCCTTGCCTATGAGTACAGCCGGAAACTTATGATGAAACAAATAGATTCTTACTGATACCTTCTAGCAAAGAACGAGAAATGATTTAAGGGTCATTTAAATAAATGATGAAAAACACACAGATCACATGGTGGTCTGAGCAGAACCAAATCAGTGACCTAATTTTAGGAACTCAACTCCAGTCTAAGATTTGTAATCTTTTAAAATCAGGTGATTTTATAGAGGTGTGTACATGTTGCTTGAATTGCACAAGCAGAACTATCTCCCTCTTACAGATTCTGCACTAGGTACACTGCATGCCATAAATGTTTTTCCTGACCTGTAATGGTGCTAAAAATATTTAAATTGACCTATGGGGTCTAATGTAACATGCAAGAGTAGGTTGTGATTTGTCTACAGCAAAGCACGGGTTTTAAAACTGTGCTGCAGTTGTGACCTTTTACAGTTGTTGCTGATTTCTGACTCGAAATAATGTCACTTCTTGTCTAACATTGCTGATTGTAGATGACTTGGACATACCTCTCACCTAGTGAGACCTTTCCTTGTCCAGCTAGACCCCTGTCCTTCTCCAGCTCCCTGCTGCTCTGTGACTTGCTAAGGTCATGGCAGAGGGTGTCTGACTTACATACTCTGTCCTAGTGAATGGATTTATAAAAGTAGGAAACATTCACCCCTTACCTTATATGAGACTTAGAACCTGCATCTTTGATAAAAGAATCACAGTAACAATATTAAGGAGGCTATGCAGCATTGTATGGTTTTCTAAATACTTTCAAAAAGTGCTAGAGTATGCTAAGCACCACTTCACATAAGGGACACTGCTGCAAATAGCTGCTGGCTCTGAGCACAGAATTGTAACTTTGTGCAGGCTCCCGTTTAGGTCACCTCAGCATGAATGAGGCCACATGCTGGAAGGACAGGAAGCTGAAGAGGAACAGAAAGCCAGAACTATTGAGTTGCTCAAGACAACTGACACCGTGGTCTCTGGAATAGCAGTCTTACTGAGGCTGGAGTCTTGCCACTTGCTGTGCCTCATCAGCTGAGTGGAAAAAGCTCATACGACTGGATAGTTTGTATCACCTTCAGGCCTGGAGGGCACGCCTGCTTGGTCATGTTACTTGATTAAATATACAGTTGTCAGTATCACCCAAAACGATGCAGTGACACCTCTTTCCAGATGCCACTTTTGTTCTTCAGGTAGAACGCTCTTTGTACAGGCATGCTCTACTCTGTAAGAAGCAGCTACTCCCTTATCCTGGAATTAGTCAAAGCAGGTCTTAGAACAGCACAAACTTGTCCTGGAGTTGTACAGAGATGCTGCCTGGGTGCTCTAAGTGCAGCCCACCAGTGTGGGGGGCACATACAGAACTCTTTGACTCTCTGAGACATCACAGCTACATGGAGATTTAGCAGCTTGTCACAGCAGCCACATTTGTCAGTGACAGACAACAGTCAGAGCTGGAACAACCTAGTTTTGCATGTTACAGTTTTCCTTTCAGATCCCGGAAACAGGAACAAGCTTTAGGCATAGGTGAAATCACTGCTGCCTCTTGCAGTGGAGCTAGGGTGCACTTAAACTGGCTCTTTCCTTGCACTGTTGCAGCCTCTTTGATGGAAGGTGGTTGCTGCAGTTCCACAAAATCTTGTTCCTCCAGCCTCCAAGTACAGAAAGAACAATTCATCTCTCTTTCATACACCATGAGAAAAGGCAGTTAAAGCAGGGCATGGCTGATGAAACTTCAGTGTCTATTGTACCAATATACCTTGATTGACTCATACACTAGGGGCAGCACTACTCTGCATTGCCAGTACTTTAAAAGGAATTTATACCAAATGTTTAAATAATTCAGGTAGGAGGATAAGGCTTTAAGAGTTGCTAAACTTCCCCTTCTTTTCAAAGTTGTCTAGCTAAGAGAAATAGTGTATTTGTACATGTTTCTAATAGTTATGAAAAGGTGAGGACTGACTCAACCTCAGTGAAATACTTCAATCTATTTCTTAGATTTGTCTTTGCTTTCATTTTTTAAAGCTCATGGTTGCAGTTTTTAATATAAAAGTTGAAGCTTCGAGAGAAGCAGGGTATTTAAAACAACCTACAGCAAGAAGCTGGTGGCATTTTTGAGAGTTTGCCTTCTGAAGTTGATGTAAGCAGTAATTTTTCCATTCAGAGCTGCTTAAGCTGTACACATGTATCAGCTGTTCAGCTAAAAACTTCATAACGTTGGTATAGGAATTCATGGAAATAAAGTTTCATTTGGTTAACTGAGTACCTGATGATTGTTTATGCCATTTAACAAGCTCATCTAGCTGAGAAACAAAGAGGTTGAATTCAGCATCACCACGTCTCTGGCATTAAAGAAAAAACACTTTATACAATCAATGAACATATAGAGCCCTCAAAACTGAGAAGGGGGCAGTTAGAGTAAGGTGCTGTGAAGCAACTGCTGATTTTACAGCAAAATGAAACCCATAGTTCAGCACTTGGCCTGTTGCTTTGTTAGTACCAAAGTCAGTTCTAGTACTAAGGTTCACCTCAAATTCCAAGTTTCTAGATTACCACGATACAGGCTATAAGGTTTTCTGTCATAAGAATGCCACAAGTCCAGCACAGGTCACCTACACTCCACATATATAAGGGATAAGTGTCCACTACCCTGTAAAGATCAGTGCAACAGGGAGGCAGGGCCTATTGTCACCCTCTTCTGAGCAGGGGTGCCTGGATCTCCCGAGAGAAACATAGTATATCCCTTGTACACTTTAGTTTCTACTTAACTACATGTGCTTCAGCTAGAAAACTATGACTTGCTGTTACAGCCTCTGCTGCTGCTGAGAAAACTGGCTTACTCCATAAGCAGGAAAATGGGTCACCTTAAGTGCCCTGCCAGCTGTAAGAAAGGGCATCCTAGGACAGTGATATCCAGTTGACTCAGTTAAGCCAAAATTAACTTGGTCATCAGCCATCTGTAGCTGCAATAAAAGGGCATCCATCCTCTTTTAGCCCCAGCCATATTCATGTGGAGACTGAGGCCTTTTGTGCCTGTTTGCCCTGTTGCCCTCTAGCTTCTCATGTCTGTGTAAGTGGGTGTTTCTTCCTTTACTCCGGCCAGAGATGCGGGGGCTGCATTAACCTTGCCAGCACCACTTAACCTTGAGGGGCAGTTGGCTCCAATGCAACACTAAAGTTTGGGGAATGGCACTGCAGAAGTTGAACGTGAGCCAGCACACCCTTGCAGCAAAGACTAGGCTGCTAAAGCAGGCTCTGGAGCCAGCAGGTGAGACAGGTCTGATCCTCTGCTCATAGCTCTCACATCTGTTAGAGCAGACATGCAAGACCACACCCAGTTTCATGTTCCCCCGTACAAGAAAGGTGGTGACATATTGGAGCAGGTGAAGCAGAGGGCAATGTGAATAGTTTATTCACCCATTAGAGAAAGCTGAAGAGTCTACCTTTGCCTCATTCATGGGAGGGGATAGAGTCAGGCTCTTTGCAGAGGCTTACAGGGGCAGGACAAGATGCAACAGGTACAACTTGGAATAAGGGAAATTCCAACCACGAAGAAAAAGCAGGTACAAAATTAAGTATTGCATGAAAAATCCTATCTGTGGAGATACATAGAACTGAACTCAATTGGATGAGCCAGCTTTTTCCAGGCTTGTTTTGCACAGGAGCTTGGACTTCGTGTATTTAAGTCACCCAGGCTCACTCTATCCTGCATCTAGAACTGTAAACAATTGGTGTGACACTTTTGGTCATTTAAGACAGGCTTCAGCCTCCACCCTTGAAATACAGTGCTCATAGAAGCAACTTTCATGAGCCCAGCTCCTAAACATTAGGTAAATATGCAGCAATAGCAAGAGTTGAGCCCACAGAAGGTGTACTTCATAGTACACCACTACCTTCAAGTAAGCACAGGGAAGGTATATGACCTCTCTGCTTACTTCAGTAACTGGAAAGCCATGTCACTTCCCTTCCACTTTCTGGTTCCCAACAACAAAAATACTAATGAAGCAACAGAACCAAGAAGCTAACACCTCAACACATTTCACACAAATGAAGGCACAGTCTCCACAGAAGAGCTGCACTGCTAAGAATAGCTGGAAGTAGAATAAGCATCCTGGAAGTTTGTGCATTGCAGGTGCTAGTACAGCTCAAGAGGGGGCAGTGAGCATGCAGGTGCGCAGATCAAACCCCTCATATGCAGGTATTAAGGCAGCCACACCAACTGATCTCAGGCAGCTGGAATGCTCAGCAACTGACGAGAGCCAGATTTAAGCCTTAGGGCAAGTGGCCATTGAAGCCCTTTGTGGGGCAGTACAGCAGAAGAAAAGCAGCTATGCAGTCTCCAAACTCCACAGGCAGCTCCCAGGCCAGGTGTTGTTCAAAGCCCTACATCACTGATTCGTGATGAAGAGCAGTTCAATAGCAAGATTTCTGCCCAAGAAGCTGTAATCCAACACAGGGAGATTAATATTTCTCCCTCAAAATTCCCTCTATTCTACTGATCTGTGGAAACCCCCAATGCTGAGGGAGTCATGCCAGATTTTTCCAGTCTCATGCAGACTGCTGGTCTTCATCCACCATCATGTTAATGCTCATGCTTAAAGACAGGTAATTGTCTTAGATTACTCCAACAGGAACTAGCTGTATGCAGAGATATCTAAGCTCCAAGAATCCAACAGCCCACAGTGTGACAGTCAACTGATATTAAGTGACTCTTCAGAGTATTTTTGCCCTGCACAACAGAACTTAATGTAACTTTATTCAAGAAGTTGTATCTACAGAGAAATACATTAAGTACATCCAATGACACTGCTTCACTTTATACTGAAACATCAAGACATTGTCCAGGAAAGAGATGAATTTTACACGTTTCCCTTCTTTCAGATTTCCCTTATGGATCAATAAAGTTCACCTCCACAGCAAATGTCTCACTATAGACTTTCCATGTTTTAGACTTGTGAGGGTTATCCAGTTCATTCCTGGGAAGGTAGAGCCTGAAAGACAAAATTCAGTATCATATCTTACAGCCCAAGACATGCTTTTCCTTTCAGCCATCTGAGAGATCTTCTAGCTCAGCCCTAGAATATTAAATACAGCCCCAGACCTTGAATTCAAACAGACATCAGCCATGCCCACACAATGTTTTGCATCTTACGTAGTCTCAGAAACAAAGTCAACCTAATGGGTTTGCGGGTTGGTTCTCCACCACCCTCCCAGAGCCCCACAGTGCAAGACAGAGTAATTAATATTGCATTCAGCTCAAGGCCTGATATGATGCAAGTGCCAGGAATTTAATAACCAACTTTCCTAAAGGCAAGGATTTGATTCAGTACTCAACTGCATCAGACACATTCTCCAAACTTAACGTTTACCAAATTCGTGTCTAGTTATCACTTAAAAGCACTTGCACATCAGCCATGTTTGAATTAGAGATGCAGAGACAGAAGCACTGCCTTAACAGCTGTTTCACTCTGATCACATCTAGTCCACTCAGGTCTACCAGAAGGTCTGGGCAGAAAGGGAAAAAAGGTAGCCTAGTGGGGCATCCTCCAAAGTTCTGGAGGAAACAAAGCACTCCAGCAAAACCCTCAAGATGGCAATGTCACAGGGCTATCAGACAGCTGGCATACATTTCTCCTGGCACTGGCTTGGTCTAATTGGTCTGCATCGAGACTGCAAGGTGCACTGCTGGCTCAGCATATTAAGTTAACAGTTACAAACAGACTCACAGCTACCTCTCCTCAGGTCCTAACAGGAATAGTTAAGTAAAAACTCTTTTCTTTCTATTCCAGTCATGGAGAACACAGTAATTATATCTCATATGCCAAGTTCACTGTCCCTCTACCTAAATCTGTCAGGCAAGGCAGACCAAAAATAAGGCTCTCTTGTCTCTGCATTTTTACATCACTCCCAAAGCAAGGTAGACAAGCCCAACTTTCACCAGCTAGAGCTTCTCCAGGAGTTCCAGTCTCAGCAAGCAAAATCACAGTAATTTCTATCTTTATAAAAAGCATGAGAAGCCGTAAGAGGGCCTTTCTTTGTGATCCCAAGCATCAGTACCTCCAACTGTGGTCTTAATGTCTGCCTGCTAAGATACTGAGTTCCTGCTTCTCAGGAAGCAGCCATACTATAGAGGATGGCAGATTTGAATAGTTAGCATTACATTTTTTAATTCAAATTCATTAACAATGGTTAGAGAGCACTGAGGAAATAATCCAATGGTTTAAGTTAAGATCAAAAGCTCCCATATGTTTAAAATATTTGGCACAGTGTAAGTAACTGCCTGCTCACAAGTTACAGCTGAGGGTCAAAGACCAGCACCCACATGAAAGTTAGCTGGCTGATCAGGCCTGTCTTCTCAGCTTTCAGTACTATGTTTGTGATCTTTCAGCTCTATACAGACACCGCAAGCTAGGATCTGAAGGCATTCACTATGATCACTTACCTGTTATTTTCAATAAAGGAAGTGTTGAACCAGAAAAAGAATGGGCAGCCATCATAGCCTTTTGGGAGATCCTAAACACAAACACCTTGTATAAGGACTGTGTTACACAACAGAACTTTTGTAGAGTTTTTTTCACTTTTCTTCACTAATTTGGTTTACAAAGCTACAGTGCCAGAATCAGTACACTTGAAGAGCCCAATATCACAATATCACTATTTTCTCTGCAATTATTTCAGTACCAACTCACTCAATACAATGAGGTAAGACCCTCATGGTTAGAAGCAGCAGGTACCCAACTAAGATGCCTTGGTTGCACTGCCGTTTGAACAGCCAGGTGCTTCCCCTGCTTGCCTAGGCTGATGTTACACCACTTGCTGCATCCCTCATGGCACAGTGAGACACAGCAGGAGTAACTGGGGAGGAACAGATTCTGCCCCACACTGCCCAGCCAGGCAGGACCCACTGCAGTTTGCACTGCAGCCTCTCCCCATATCCAGGTGAGTGTCTTCACACTGGTATACTTACAGAATTGGATTCAAATCTGACTTTCACATCACCACTTAGAACAGGGCAGTTTTCCAAGCCAATGACTACAGAGTCACTTTCAGAATCAAAGAAGAGCTGGATAACAGAATAAAGTATTTGTTTTATGAAAGTTTCTGCAGCAAGACAAGGGACCAATTCATGACAATGCCTAACTACTCATTCATGGTACACAAATACAACAGCAGTGCTAGAATAAAAGACAACAGTTTTAGCTGCTCAAGACAGAGTGAACTATTTGCGTTTAAGTGACTCCCAGGGAAATCTTTCACTGTCTTACCACTACTTTTGCTAGGATTTGGCAAAGTTCAGCTTTTTCATCCTCTTGGAATTTACATTATCCACTTAGTTAGACTACGTAGAAATTGAATATTGGACATAAAACCAAGACACTTTTGACCTATAAGTCAGCTTTTAGCTTCTGTGACTCAACTCACATGTCTTCATAGTACTCACCTTGCAGTTTTTTTGACTGGCACATACACATTGTAGTACAACTTGCTTCTTTGTTATTATCTGCACTTTCATATCAGTTCCATTGCCTTTCCCAACTCCTAGGAACAAAGTGTTGCATTATACCAGAGGCACAGACATTAGCTGGAAACATAAGTAGTCATGAAAGCCAAGTGCAATCCCATTCAAAAGCACTTTCTTTCCAGGATGCCTTCTCAAGACTAGAGAACTCAGATGCTAAAGGTAAGCCAAGATTCAGTGGCTGAAAATTGCATTTTGAAGTAACAGTGAATCCCACTAGGGGAATAGGCTAATGTAAAATCTAGTTCCATTTACCGAACAGTAACAGCAGTTTGAACTCCCCTAGAACAAGGAGTTGATCCAGCCTTCGATCAAGATTACCTGTACACATGTACTGAAACAGGCATGTATCTAAAGCTCAGAAACATTAGTGGATCCAGTTCCACGTGGGGAGTTAGTCTCACCTGAAAAGTGATTCGCCTTCTAAGAAAGAGCAGGTTGTATGTGAGCCATCATTCGGCCAGGCATCCACAAAGTGACACAACACAGAGCAACCGACTACAAAATACTCTTCATTGTGTTCTGTGTCATTTAAATTCTCAAATCCCAGTAAGTCTACATTCCTATCATGGGCTTAGCAAGAGAGACAGTTATCAGCTGCCTGTAATAGGAAACCATTACCAGATAGAGGATTGCCCAAATACAAGAGTTCTTACCATGTATAGTGTGGATTTTGAGGTTTTTTATTTTGAGTTGTCTCTCTGGTGGGAGTTTCAAGTTATACTTGTTTTTCAGGATCTCATAATACCCAACATACCTACTCTGTAATGCAAAAAACCAAGACACATTATGCAGTTTCTGTACCCAATACAGATTAATTCTAGGCAGAAATAGGATTTAAACAGATCTTTTTTTAGCTCTTCCAAGTTTTTAGCTTTTCCAAGTCCAAAGCTAAGAAGACAATTTTTCTCCTTCCCTTCCCCAGCTGAAACAATCTTCTAGACAAATTCAACATCGACATTTTTAATCAGCATTTAAATTTCATGTTTTAAGAGGAATTCTGTACTTTTTGGTCCAGCAAGAAGTGAGGAGCTTTCATATTGTACCTTTGAGAGGCTGAATGTTTAAACATTCCGTTTAAACAGTCCAATTGCCTTACAATGTCATGCTCCTGTGAGGGTGCCCAGACATGCTGTGGAGTCTCCACCTGTGCAGGTATTCTAGACCTGACTGGACACATCTCTCCAGGTCACCCTGCTTGAACAGTGGGGTTGGACTGAAAGCTTTCCTAATCTCAAGAATTCTGTTGTTATCCTAGATACTATACTTCAGATCTGACATTACTATGCAGAGAAAGGCATAAGGGGAAGGGGAAAGATGCAGGGCAACGCTGTCAGTTGTTCATCTTGCAACTCTCACAGAAAGAGTATAGAAAGTTCAGGAGTTAAGCAAGTAACTGGAACCTACATCTCTGAAACAAGGCAGGGGAGGTGGGGTAGCATAAGCACTCACAAGGTTAGTATTGGTTTGACTACTGTTCCTGAACCTGCTCAAGCTTACCTGTGAGGGAGTTTCAACTCCTTGAAACTTGGTACTTGTGCTTCTATCAGTTCTTCTCTCCCCAAAGTAGTCCAAACTTTCCTACATAGGAAGATAACTTCAATCAAAACTATCCATCCCACCAACATTCCCCTTCTTGAGAAGTAGTAAACTAGAACTACACTACTCAAGTCCAGTAAGGGAATGCAAGTGAAAATATGCAATAGTTGTTTTGGTACCTTCTAAAGGAGACTCTTATTAGGAAGTCAGACACAAATCTGTCTTCCACAGAAGAGTGAAGGAGAGCAATATGACTTTTAAGCAATTGCTTTAGAACCATCTATATTTTTCAAGCAGTCTGTGGCAGACCAAGCTGAACACTAGTTCATATCTTCACAAACCAAACTCAGAGAAAACTAAGTGGTTAAATGGATACACAGTCTGCCCAGACTACCTTGAGTGTCCTGGGCCCTCTGCATCCCCAATCTCCAGTTGATATATCAGACCTGGGATACTAAAGCAGGATAAGCACCTGCCCTGGCTGGGACTTGATCTTTCTCCCTTTCCCTAGAAGGCCTTCCTTTTGTAATGCTGGCTGTCAAGACAAGACAATTCCTGATGCCTGACACTACTTGGAGGGACACTGGGCAAAAAGTATCACTTAAAACCAGTGATACCATCTTTAGGAGAGTTTGCTTAGAAGTCACCTACAGTTTAAGTTGTTGCTCAAGACCTTAGACACATTATATCTCCAAAAAGAATCCTTCAAGTTGGTAACTTGTTAAATGTTATTTTCTCACTTCTTTCAGATCACAAAGAGTCTCCATCAGAATTTACACTGTAGCAAGACTTGCACGAACTTTTTTAAAACCAGACTTTTCAGAGAATCCTTTTTCTAGTACAGAATTTTTGCAGAGTATTAGTGCATTTCACCAATTCAGTAAATCTTAAAAGGACATTTTGAATACTAAACCAATTAAAAAATAAACAGCAGTTTTTACCTTTGCACTCTCAAACTGGTCACTGTCTATGAGCCAGGTACAGACCATTGTTCCAGTTCTGCCTGTATTAGACATACAATACACGTTGAATTACAGCAGTTCAAAGGTATTTGGGATTATTTTTGTGAAGTCATCTCCTGTTACCTATTTCATGAGTTATAAGTGAACAGACAAGTAGTTGAGCACATGTATTTCTGAGAAGAATGAGTTAAAGATAAGATATTACAGTTTGTCAACTTGTTTCTTGTCCCCACATTTTCATTACTAGAGACACTTAGGTAGCTGGTCAGTATCTGCATACTCCATTCAGCAGAAAATAGAGTCAAGCACTCTACTAAATGAGGCTATAAACTGAAACTTCCCAATGCTATAAGTCTCAAGAGTCGTTTCTCTGTCCCAGCTGTTTGCCCCACAACCTTACTAAGAAGCCATCAAATCTGCTAGCATGAAGATGCCTATGTAGTTTCAGTTTTTAATTTAAAATCTCAGATGTCAAGTCACCCTCCCTACACTTGTTCTTCAAGCTGGTTTTGACCTGCAGGTAGTTTCAACATTCAGTTTTGCAAAACCTTTTAAAACAGAGCTCCACCTGGGGGCAACTATTTAATGTTAAGTAACCACCTACTTTAAGCCAAGTATTTGCAGTAGTAACAGCACGTGGCTAAAGATGTGGCAGATGTTTGCAGGGAAATTTGGCTTACTTGCAGTTATTTATGCATTTCAACGGCTCCCACGCTACTGTTGGTTGCAGATAGCACCTGCAGGTTAGCTCATATGTCTGATAGCTTTCACTATTCTTGTTTCCATAAGACTTTATTGTACTCTATCACCTAATATTGTGTGTATCTTGATTTAAGATCCAGCAATACCTAGAACATTCTTGAGGGATAAAGTTATGGAGCAGATCATATTGAGTGGTATCACATAACATATACAGCACAACCAGGGGATCAGGCCCAGCCAACATGGATTTATGAAGGGTAGATCCTGCTTGATCAACATGAACTCTAGTGGATGACAGAAAGGCTGTGGATGTTGTCTACTTGGGCTTTTAGCAAATTCTCCTGGAGAAACTGGTTGCTCATGGCTTGGATAGGTGCACTCTTCAGTGGCTAAAAACCTGTCTGGATGTCCAGGCCCAGAGAGCGGTGGTGAGTAGAGTTTCATCCAGTTGGCAGCTGGTCACTAGTGGTGCTCCCCAGGGCACAGTATTGAGGCCAGTTCTAATATCCTTGCCAACTATCTGGACAAAGGAATTGAGTGCATCCTCAGTCAGTTTGAAGAGGACACCAAGTTGAGTGGGAGTGTTGATCTGTTGGAGGGCAGGAAGGCTTTGCAGAGGGATCTGGACAGGTTGGATTGATGGGCTAAGGCCAACTGTATAAGGTTCAATACAGTGAAGGGCAGGGACCTGCACTTGGGTCACAACAATCGTACAGAGTGCTACAGGCTCAGGGAAAACTGGCTGAAAAGCAGCCCACTAGAAAAGGACTTGAGAGTGCTGGTTGACAGCAGCTAAATATGAGCCAGCAGTGTGCCCAGGTGGTCAAGAAGGCCAATGGCATCCTGACCTGTATCAGCAACAGTGTGGTTAGCAGGACCAGGGCAGTGATTATCCCTCTGTGCTTGTCACTGGAGAGGCTGTACCCTGAATCCTGCTTTAAGTTTTGGGCCCCTCACTGCAAGAAAGACATTGAGATGCTGGTGTGTGTCCAGAGCAGGGCAGCAGAGCTGGAGAAGGGTCTGGAGCACAAGTCTTACAAGGAGCAGCTGAGAGAGCAGGAAGGGTTTAGCCTAGCGGAGAGGAGGCTCACAGGAGACCTTTTTGCTGTAAAGGTCATAGTGAGGTGGGGTTGGTCTCTTCTATCAAGTAACAAGAAACAGGAAGAGAGGAAATGGCCTTAGGTTGCCCCAGCGAAGATTTAAATTGGATATTAAGAAAAATTTCTTCCCCAACAGGGTTATCAAGTACTGGAACAAGTTGCCCTGAGAAGTGGTTGAATTACCATTCCTGGAGGTATTTAGATGTGCAGGTGTGGCACTGAGAGAAATTATTTAGTGGTTTACCTGGTAGTACTGGGTTAATGGTTGGACTCGATCTTAAAGGTCTTTTTCCAACCTAAACAATGGATAGTTTGAGCTATATTACAATGCAAAATATTCAGCATGGGTGACTGGCTACCAGAAGCCAAAGCAGCAGCCCAACACTTTTAATAGAAGCAGTTTCAGTAGCCCCCTATCCCCAGTCTCTCCTGGAAGACTGCTGTCAGAACACCAGAAAGTTATTGAAGAACATTTTAAGAGACACAATGACAGCTTAGACTAAGAACCAATTTAGACTATCTAAAAATGGGGTTGTTTAATAGTAAACACAGAGTACTATACTCTTGCTAGTCATCACAGTGCCTGCAGTAGTTGTCAAGTTACATTGTAAACCCATCTCATAGTATAGTTTAAGGCCACACCTATATCAAAGAAGCTATAATAACAAAAAAGTGTGATTTGTAGCATACACAGATTACACATGAGAAATCCTACCTTTGCCTCCTTTACAGTGAATTGCTATGACATTCTTCTCGTCTTGACTCATCCATTCACGGACATTGGCAGTGAATTTCAGCATGTCCCTAAATAAGAGGAAAGTTAGTGGATCACAGCAAATGCCTACATAGAACTATTACAATGTACGTATTTCTTGACAAGACTCACTGTAGTGCTGGGACATTGTGGTCATCAATGAAGATCCTTTCCACCCTGTAGTGAAAGTACTTGGGGTCATACCCTTTTTCACCTATAGGAAAAGATCTGAAGTTATGCTAGGAAGGGACAAGGATTGTAACAAAGAAAGTGGTTTGTAATACACAACTGCTGGTCTGAGCATGTACTAGTGTCTAAAATACAGGAGTGTAAATAGATAGATCAAAATGAAAAAACTAAGGTAATTTGGCTAAAGCTTAGTTTCTGGTTTCACACTTTTCACTTTTACATTAAATTTCATCTCCAGTATTGCAATATAGTCAGCAGCTAAACATACTTACTGCAGAGATTGTAGACTTTATAATGGTCTGGATGTTTGGTGTCCAAAAATCTTGCAACTTCCTAAGCAATAATGAGTTCAAAGTTGTTAGTGCTCTACTCCCTACTTCCACTGCCACCACAACCACCCCCATCCCTCCAGGTGGGATCAGCAACTGCTTTCATGAACAGCCCCTGGAGAGCAGGCCTTTCCAACCAGACAGCTCAGGTTCTTGTCTGGAATAAAAGTACTACTGCAGCTATCTTAGTAGCCCTACATATGTTTCTAAAATATCAGGAAGCAGAGCTCTGAAAAGGATATTATGTATACAGACCTTTCAAACAACTTTATTTAGATGAATAGATCTTATCCCTATTACTAGCCCAGGAGAGAACTGCCTTGATTCTTCAAAACATTCCCAAAGAACAGGAGCATCAGAGCACTGGTGTGTCCACACCATGAGATACAACCTACTAAGATTAGCTGAGACACTACAACATAAGCAGTGCACCACAGTGGAGATCATCAGTCAGTCATTCCAATCAGCAAAGGCACCAGAACTAGGACTGACGTGATCTAGGCCACATGTAAATTAGTGGAAACCTACAAAAGAAACAGATTCCAGAAAGAGTGAACTTGGTAGATAGGATTTTTTACCTTTATGGGGTTCCTGTAGAAAGACTGCTTCCCAGAAGATGGAAAGGACATTGCAATAATCCGATCTGCTGAGAAGACAGCAATCACAAGTAACAGCAGGAAGCCCCCCTACACATAAGAACTACATGACTGAGAAACATCCTTATGAAATGTCTTATTCCTACCCTGACTATAAGAACAATCTATCAATTTCCAGGAGGCTTTCCTCTACATTTAGCATAGCTACAGCAAGACAAATAATGCTTCCCAAAGCATCAGCCACCATCAAGAGCCAGTGTCCACAGAATCAGAAGCAAAAATACTGTAAGTAAATAGTTTCCCAGCACTGGTTCCCTAGGCCTCAGATAAATTTCTATCATTACATATAGCATGAACAACTCTCCCAGAAGGCTAATTCTGGAGAATAGTGTCAGTCAGGAATCCATATTTCAAAATCCCACAGAAAAGGAGTAGGCCTGGTTTGACTTCATACTTAAATTTCATGAGTCTAAAACATTGTCTGTATTTCATGACAAGCTCTTATTAACTGAAAAACAAGTCTTCACAGGACATAACATGTTGCAAAGTGACATTTGTTTCCACAAACCAGTAATGTAAGTGAGATCCAGATCAAAGCCGTCTTTCATATAACGTCTTCTGTTTTCAGAGACCTGACCAAAAAAAAAAAAAAAAGGGTTAATCTTCCACAAGAATGCAAACAATCACCAAGTGTTGCCTGTTACTAGGAAAATTCAACCATCTAGACTCTCGAGTTAAGCTTGAGTAGCAAGAGCCTCATTTCACTACAGCATTATCCAAGAGCAACATTTCTTATATTAACTTTTAGGTAGAAGCTCTATATAGAATTTTTACCCTGAAGTATCAAAGTTTATTCTAGTGAAAAGAACACTGAAGATTCTTTGCATACTGTAGCATGAATCTGTCATTGTTACTTGTGTGTTTGGAGACCGAAGGAAAAAAATAGTAACATTAAGGGTACCATAACTAAGACTGCTTATTCCTGAGCAATAGGACATACTTGAAGCTTAACATACCACTTGAATGCGTCTGACAAAAATAAAGGGAATTTACAGAGGATAGGGCTTCAACAGCTAGATTGCTTTGTTTGTACCCAAAATAAAGCATCAGACACATTAAAACTCCTACCTTCCCCCATGTGAGGGAAAACAGTCTATGTACCACACTAGCTAGAACTTGTCAGTTGAGACACACGGGGTGTTGCAATCACTTTGATATGCTGGCCTTCCAGGTCAAGCTGCTGCTTACCTGAGCAAAGATGAGAACGACAAGGCTTTACTGAAGGTGGAAGCAAAGTTCCAGAGCCCTGTCAGGGACACTGAACAGATGTGCTGCTTGGACAAAACTCTCAACTGCAGACCAATAGGCCATGGTCAGCCTTGCTACTAACCACTGATGCTGGCTGAAGGAAGAGTTGGAAACAGTAGTAGTAGTAGCCTAGATATGTTAAGAAGCCAACTTACCATTCTTCTGGTCACCACTTCAAGCTGCTTCTTTTGTGAAGCCAGACGAAATATTCTTATCAAGATGACAATTCTCAGAATTCGGAGGAAAATAACCATTCTAGAAGACAGATTCACCATAAAAGAAAATGGACACAAACTTACAAGCAAAGATGAAAGCTATTTAAAAGCTATTTCAGAGGCAGTTTAAAACTTTGTTTCATACATTGAACTAGGACTTCTCAGGCTGATTTTAGAACAAATACAATATCATGGGTTTATTGTTAAGAGTTTTTTGTGAGTACATGTTCTGAACAGCTAACAGAACTAGGAAATCCCCTAGACTTCCACAGACACTTCTGGCTAGAAAGCAACAAATTCCATTAACATTACCCATGTTATTATCACCAAGTTCTTGTTCCTTGAGGCTTATTCTCGACTACACATTTAAGTGTATGCAGCCACCTGAAAAATGACTGAAAAGAAGCTAGACAGGCGAACTACATCATGACTTGATTAAAAAACCTGAAAACAGATCAGTATACATCCTATGTTTAATCATTCAGCAACCTGAACACTTGGTTTGGTTTCAGGAACTTTGAACTACTGTTGAACTTTGAAGCAGGAAAGAAGCTTAGGTGAGTGGTTCTATCAAAACAACTGAACAGGAGCAGCTGCTTTCCCATACTCTGAGGGACAAGGGCAAACTAAGATTTATTTCATTCGTAAAGGAGGTAAGTGAACATGTTTTAAGCAGCACATACACCTTCTAGGTTTTGATACACTTGTGTAAAAATGCTGGTGAATACCAACAGTAAGGGAGACAAAACTCCAGCTGAACACAGTCTGCTCTCCACTGACATGGAGCTTAAAGTCAGCCGAGGTAAGGTTGTCCTGGATACCTGGAGAAAAGTTTCAGTTTTAACCTGAGCTTCTTCCAAATTCAGTATCACCCTCCTGTGATACTGAATTTTTTCAAAATTTTCAAAACAATTTCCTTTGAGCTAGCAGCAAATGAGATGAAACAAAACTGGGGTGAAAACCCCATAACCCCTCTTCCCATAACTCTGAGAAGCAACTCTTCAAGATAAAAGATGTTTGCATTCTGCCCTTAAGGAAGTCAGCCAATTAAGCATTAGCTCCCAGACTGATATCCAGCTCTCATTCCTCAATGTCCTTTTATAGGTCAGACTTCAAGGAAAAAGTTAACTCATCCCTACACACACCCAGCTAGACCAGATTAGAAAGAGAAACCATACTCCTCCATCAGGGCATGTTATGTCTATGGTCTGTCACTGAAATTTCACTTGTCATATATAAGCTCTCATCCACATAAAAGCTACTCAAATTCTAATTATTCTGAGATGTATTAGATGCTTTAAGACTACTGTTTGCTTCTTGAAGAAGGACTGAGGAAAGAAAAGTGATAAATCCCTGTAAGACTACTGGGAATTAGTTGCATTTTGTAGACCCTACTGGTGTGTTAGGTGGGAAGCACATCTCATCTCAAGATTTGGGATTTGGTCAAATCTGAGGTTTCATCTACTGTCAGTAATATTGTGGTCAGAACACAGTTTTAGAGCCGTTAACAACGGAAGCCTTACATAGAGCCTCAAAAATTGAATGGGTAAGATGGTAGCCAGAGCTGAATGTCTTCTGAGAACAGCAGTGTGAAGTCCTCTTTATGTGAGCAAAAGACCTAGATTTCCATCAACTTCAAGATAGACTACAAAGAACTTGCACACACAGATCTACAGCCAGATGGGTCAGTGTAGGATCAGGCCTATTACTAGCAAAGCCTAGTAGAGATAAGAGTGCAGATTACCCTGTCACAGTGTTCTTTTCCCCTCCCTTTATCTGGATGCACTGTAAGACGAAAGCCACTTTAGAAAAATGTGGCCATAGGAATGGGAAGTAATAATTTAAAACTCAGATGAATGTTTAAGACAACCTAGGAGGAAATAGCCTTTTATCAGTAAGGCTGCAAAAGCCATTCCTTTGACATTTTTACTTCTTGAAATCCAATAGCCAGCACATTAAGAGAAAACTAGTATTTACAGACTTTTGTCCAACTCTGGATTCTTCAATAACTAAACTTTTTGTTTTCTTCTGGAATAATATTCCTCTCTTATGCCCATTAGTCAGCTGAATTTGGGGGAGTGGGGAGGGTGTGATTTTTTTTAAAAGAGCTCGACTTTTCCCTGGCTGATGCAAGAAGGTTTCTCTAAGTCAAACCTAGTGCAGTTGAACTCATCTTAAAGTTGTAGTCTGTCTCCATCAGGAATGGAATCATCTCACAGGCTGTTATCTGAACAAGATACAGAAATCAGAAGGAAATAGGACTTGAAGTAGCTTATGCACATAAACAGCATGTTTCCTCTCCCTAGAGCACAGCTGAAAAATCCAGCTTATACTACCATGAGGCCTTTGGGAAAGCAAAGCAAAGGAAACAAAGCAGTTTGGCAACTCTTTCTATTTCGAGATCCATTAGGCAGAGATTCTCCCTCTGTTATCTGTTCCATTTGCTATGATAATCCAACTCTTCTTTCTGACCTTCTTCAGACCCTCCTCTCTATTAGGGGTACTGCACACCTTTCCCCGAAAAGGGCATGAGTCAGAGCATTTGATGGCCTCACTTTTACCCCAACTAGTAAGTTCAAATCACCTCTGCCTTTGAGGCAGGGACAGCCTACAGCATAACCACAGACCAAAGCTGTGTGTCCATCCTTCACTGTTCTGTACCATGCCACACTATCACAGTCCCATTTGTGATCTCATATGCACACATCCGGCTTAGAGGTGCCCAAGAAAATTTTTAGAAGATTATCATGAAAAGAGCTCACACCAGCTGCCCTACCACTCTTACCTTGGTATCTCCTCTGCTGCATCAAGGTCTAAGAAGCAGTACGTCAGATTAATTAACAAGGTTCCCACCACTATACATGCATCCAAAATATTCAGTTTAGACCGGAAATAGTTCCTGAATCTGAAACCAAGGAGAGTTTTAGACAGATGCCAATATAAGTAGCAAAGACTGAAATATGTCTTCAAGAAGAGAACAATCTGTACAGAGCTACTGCTGGAGACAAGCTCTCCTGCAGTTGTTCTTAACACAAAGCACTGAAGTCTCAAAAAAGTAATCCTACACTTGATTTACACACATAAGTTATGGAAAAGCTGATGTAGTTTCCAAGTGCTCACTTATACAGAAAACACTTAGAAATTGTTCTATAGAAGCGTAACCACCAACATACACAGCCAAAGATAGACGCGGTTATTACCTATGACCAGAAAATTAGCCTACAGGGCATCATATTCATAGTTCAAGCTTGAAGTTTTGCTTCCTTCCTAGCTTGAGGACTTGTCACATGGACTTAATTTTTGCCCATGTCTTACCCTTCAACAAACACCCTCAGGAGAACATCGATGAGAAAGAAGAGTGCTATTGCCAGGGAAACAGCTTCAGGAACTTCTGTACTCTTCTTTCCCTCACTGATAGCCAGATCCAGAATCACAACTATAATGTCCACAATGATAAGTACAACTCCAAATACTCTGCAAAGAGAAAAATACAAGTAACTTTGAGAGGCAGGAATGAACACTTATCAACTGAGCAGCACAAGCCCTGATTCCTAAGCTGTTCCAGCAAGCGTGTGTTCTCCTACATAGATTGAAGCCTGCTTAATTAGAAGCTGACAGTTTCCAATTGCATTTTCAAGTGATATGCATAGCAACCATCATCTATGTGGAATCATGCCTTTACCTCAGACACAGCTGTAGATATTAATTTATGATTTCACAGCTACCTAGAAGCAGTGCAAACCTGAATGCTTTAGGGCATACAAGTATCATTGCTGCTTTCATCTTACATAGCTTCCTTCCCTCTCATGATTTAATATAGTACCTTAAAAATAACTGTCTTTAATTGCTTGCCTTGGTCCAGCACCTAGACTACACGCAACTGACCAACTGTTTGTTCAAAGGCTGCCAGCCAAGAATAAGCCATTAAAGAGGTTTTATCCAAGTCAGTGACATTTACAGTTCTGACTTTCAGCTCTTCTTGGAGAATGCAGTTGTATCTGTTTAAGTCTTATTTTTCAATTCTAGTACTTTTCTCAAGTTACCTTCTCTGGAGGTGACAAAGGATTCAGTACTTTTCAGACAAAGCAAGCTGGAGTTACTGATGTTTAAGGAAATCTCCCAAGTTCCTACACCAGAAATGAGGACTGTTTTTACCTTGCCCGTATCATTATAAGCACAAACTTTTACCTGAATCCAAACGACATCACAAATGGGGCAATTTTTCTTCTAGTTGCACTGCAAGAGAAGAGAATTGACATCAAGACAAGTGACATTTTGCTACAGATATCAGCCACGAGGGCACTGTTAAATTCTTTTGTTCACATTCCTTTGGTTTTAGTATTCTGCATAGTAGTGATTTCTCTAAGATGAGATTACTCTGTTGCATTCATGAACTACATAGGTTAAGGGAGTACTTGAAAACAATGCTTTGATTGCTTGTTAGAAAGAGTATTAATCAGCTTCCAGACCCTAGAAATACAGCACTATGTACTTATAACATTATTCCATGTTACAATTCTAGTGATGCTTCAACTCTGGCTTAGTAAGCTATAAGAAGTGGGCTTATATAACAGCTATTGGTCAAGAGGAAGATTGGAAGATAAACATCTCTTGATGTTTCTGGTTCGATATATTAGCTTATTGTTTCAGACCCTTTTTTTTTCCCCAGGCCTGAAAAGAGCTTCACTTGTTAACAGCTCCCCTGCCTTAGGAATAGAGGAATATAAATCCCATTTCTACTTTAAAAAGGAAACATCAGTTTGGCTTTCAGGTTGAAAATCCAAATATTTTTTAAGAAAAAGTACTTCTGAAGCCAAGTTCTTCCAGTTGTGAGAGTTATCTTCAATCCTGGCAGGGTCACAGCTCTTGTTTCCAGTTACAGTAGATTTTGTTGCCTCTTTGGTATGTTTTAAGCCCTCTGGTTTAGAACAAAGCTTTTATGTAACTCTCTTGCTGGCTGGAAGCCTCCTGAGGTTACATCAAGAACTATGGTAGAAGTTCTTGGTGTAGAACCTGCAAACCTCAAGTTCTGACAGTTTGAAAAACTGACTGCCAGTCTGTTAAGTAATCCCAAGACTACTTAGGTACTGTAAGCACCAAGCCTTTTCTTAGACATTTAGAAGAAAATACCTTTTTCAAGCATATGACTAACAGCAGGACTTACCATTAGTCCTAACATACTGACAAAAAGTACTGATAGATTTATTTTGCACTGTTACAAGAAGTTTTTGTCAGCTCAGTAATGCACATTGCACCCCAGTGATCCTGTCCAAAATACTTTTTTCCTCTAGGACAAGTTAAGTATTGCATTTCACTTGGTGCACTTCAATAACTCAGTTTAAGGCAAGGCTAGATACCTTTGAAGTGCTGAGGCAGCATCTTGCTGGGGTTACTGAATTAACCCACACTTTTCATAATTAAGTTCTTACTCTAAACTAAGGTACAAGGTCTAACGAGCAAACATTTGCACTCTTAAGCTGGAAGGAGATACTTGGGTTGTAGTACTCACTTTTCCTATGGAAGTCAAGGATATAATACCATGTCTTGTCCTGAAGGCAGCTTAACATATGGAAGGTTTTCCTGGTATTTATCAATTTCAAATATCTAAGGAAACGTTGCAATAATGACACTAATGGTTTACTGGTCTGTGTCTTTGTCCAGGCAAGCCTACATTTGTAGTAGGGACACCAAGACTTCAGCTTCCAGTCTATGGAGAAGTACCTCCACTAAGAACACTACAGACAGAAATACATATGCTCACCACTCTAGTTTGGCCTGTCAACATCTTAAATCGGTTGAAGGAAATATGGCACATTTGATTACATAATTAGCTTAGAGCTTTTGCGAAACACATTTATAAATTCCAACTTCTGAAATCTAGAAAAACATGTTGTCACATAGAATAACTGAAATAATAGGCTTAGGCTTACTGTGCTTGAGCTGCAGGACTTGCCACTGACTTGACTAAGTTTGCTGTAAGATTAACATGAGCTAAACATGTCAAGAAATAACTACTTCAAGAAGAGAGTTAACTACTAGCAAGTTCAGACAATTAGTCTTGATAAGGGTCACAATGCTTATTGTTATGCCCAGATACTTATTCACATCATTTTCTCACCAGCACTTGTTCTTCTGTGCTCTTACAAACTCCTTCCTTTGGGAAAATTTAATCAATGCAGTTTGGACTACCTGTCCTCCACAATACGATGGACTTGTGTTCTTGGGTTGGGCTTTTATCTCTAGAGAGATAAAGAGGCTTCCTCAACTTATTTGTCTTCATTCTGTACTAGAAGAAATGTCAATATCAAGCATTTTATTGGGCTTATCTCCTTCAACAAGCCACCGGCCTTCTTCTTTTGGCTTATCAGATTCCACTTCTGGGGGTAAGCAAAGAAATTCAGTATATCATTAGCTTACTTGGAACAGCTGTCTGGTCCATTATCCTCATCACAACCATTATCAATCTTTACTGTTGCCTCTTCAGCTGTTGGAGAGCTGGCAAAGAAATAATACAAGTCACACACTGATAGAGATGTCAGTTCTATATATTGCTACACTTTGTTGTTCCAAAAAAAAAAGAATTAACTGTCAAGTGAGCAGCAGTCAGAGCCAGAGCACAGGCCCAGTACCATGGGGAGAAAGACTTCTCCCATGTTGGCACAGCTGAACCCCTTGGCTTGTGCTGATCTCTTTCCCATTAGCAGCCCATTTCTCAAAACTTTTCCCTTTTTCTCCTCCAAAAGAGACAGATGTGTTCAGCAGCAGGATAAAGGGCTTTGAAGCAGGCCATCCACAAGTCCACTAAGGACTCCACAGTCCAGGCTCTGGAAGTGCCGGAAATATGCATATGCAAAATGGCTTCAGAGAGTCCAAGTGACCTTAACGCTGTTACAGTGAACTTCTTGTCCAGAGAATTAATGTTTTCACCAGGAAAAGCCACAGCACAGAAGTGTTTTTGTGCAGAGCAGGATACCAGACCGGAAACTGGAAGACCAGAGCAGCAGCTGAGCTAGTGCTAGAACAGCAGTTTTTTGGGGTAGTGGCTGCTTGCCATAACTTCCTTAAAAGGGTCTCTTTAGATAAAGTTTTTGTTTTTTTGATGGCCACATGACAATTTCAGAAAAAAAAAGTGTAGCATCAAAATCCAGGAGTTTTTATTTCAGTCTTCTCCACAGAAATACTGTGATGCATGATAGCACAGCCCCAGTGTTTGCGGAGACTCTGCCTCTGGTTTCACTGCTTTGTGTGTAGAAACAGCTACATACACATATTCAATATTGATGTTTCCATGCTGTTCTGAGGCAGCCTAGCATGTTTGAAGCATTACCATAATAATTCTGAAGATTCAAATATTCTTCAAACTCCACAATAGACCCATGCACCAGCACTGCTTCTACAGTCTGAGCTAACCATCTTTTAAGCAAGAAGTTTAGTGATGCTTCTCCTACAATTTCAGCAACCAGTACTGATACTTCACCACGTGTACTCAGTATCAGGATCAATAGAACAATTATTCTGATGCAACAATCTTAGCATTCAAGCCTCATTTCCGAGCTCCAGTGTTTCCAGACACCACTGTCCTCATTCTGTTCCTAAAGCTGAAGCAAAGCTCTAGTGATGGACAGTCATTCAGGTTTGCTTCCCCGATATTCTTACAGGATATTCACTTGGGTGTTTATACTTACTGAACAGCAGAAATGCTTCACTTATTAAAGCATATTGCTGCTGCAGCAATTTTGCTGCAGGTCACTTGCTTATGCTTGTAGACACATGAAGTGCACCAAATGCCACCTTCTTATCCTCTATTGTGATTAAAATATGCCACAAGAAGAATGAGAAACAGAAGTGTTTTGAGCTAGGAAGACAATCTTTAATACAAAGATAAAACAGAAGTCAAGTCCAAGTGCACTGTTTCTATAGGGCTCCCACACAAAAATTCAGTTCTAGATAATGCCTTTCTCAGAGGGAGTTTGTTTTGCTGATCATTCTGCAGCTACTTGTTGTCCAAGGCAGAGCAAGCTCGCAGCCTCAAACTACTACAATTAGTCTTTGACTACTGGGATGGAACAGAATAAAAGGAGAACATACTAGAAGAAATTGTTTCCTTCACACACACACTCCATACAGAGCATAAGCTTTTCTGACTGCTCATAGCTAAAAGCAACTTCAGACTTGAGGCTTTTAATGCAAGCAAAGGAAGAGCATCTTGTTCTACAAGAGACTTTGACACTCTCTTGTAAGTCTCTTGACAGTCTGGATGCTAAATGAGAGCACACTTTAATGCCATGGGATTATTATACCGGGGTGGAGACCCCGTACTCATTAATCACTTATTAACTACTTACAAGAAGTGAATCAAAACAGCGTATTTCTCTCAAAGATATCCCTCCTCTCAGACAGCAGCACTGGTGGGAGAGGGGAGATAAAGAGACTATATGCTATATAAACTTCAGACAGTCCATCATTATTCCCTTTGTTATATTTGAAGGACTAAGAACCGAAAGACAGGGCAACACACACCACATTTTCAATCCCAAACCCCCACACCAGCACAGTTCATTTCACTCACCCAGATGTTTCTCTGGGCTCTGTCCGTTGTTCATACCTCACAGCTGTCATTTTGCCTGTTGTTGCCCTGCTGGCCTGAAGAGAAGCATACCGATTTAAAGCGAGACAGTACAAGAAACAGCGAATAGAAGTATCCTATATAGTAGCCTCACCCTCATGGTCCCAGCAGATACGCTTCTACTTCATTTGCAATTATTTCCCCCCGAGTTGACAAAGCTCAGTCTTTTAACTATAATACTGGTAAGAGTCAGGGCACTCAGCACTTTGATGAAGGGTTTTTGACTACACCAAGCATACCACAGCGATAACAGCATCTTTACCTCACGATGAAGCGTTTCGCCCTGCTTCAAGCTCTGAAACACAGTACAGCCCCACCTGGCACCTCCGGGAGAGCTGCAGGCGCGGGGAGCAGGTCCCGGAGCTCCCTCCCAGCTCACACCGGCTTCCCGGACGGGAGGCCCGGACTTGGTCCCACTGCATCCCCGCTGGCGCAGACCCCCTCGGAGGCCTCCCCCCACCTCACCTCGGCGCGGCCGCCGGGCTCAAAGTCGAACCTGGACGCCCGCCCCCGGCGCCTCGCGGATTCAGCGGAAAGTTGGCTTAAACTTCCTGAGGGCTGTATTCCGGCCCCCCCTCCCGCCTCCGGGCCGCGCCGCCAGCCCCTCTCACCCGCCGAGCCGAGGCCGAAGCGCGGAACACGAACACGCCTCAACGCCGCCGGACCGCGGCTAAAATGTCCCGGCGGCGCCGCACGGCTGCACCTGGGCCGGGCCGGGCCGGGCC